>SZWC01005396.1:34643-99912 GCA_023375785.1 Penium margaritaceum | reverse complement strand
TTGGTTCCAGTATCGAGGTGACTGCTTCAGGCCATACAGGGCCTTGCGCAGTCGCAAGACTCTCCCAATGCCATCGTCGAAGCCTGGGGGCTGCACCATGTAGAGCTCCTCACCCTCCAGTGAACCATGGAGAAAAGCGTTGCTCACATCCATCTGGTGCAGCTCCCACCCATGTTGGGCGACCAGACTGAAGAGTGCCCGGCTAGTGGAGAACCGGCCAACTGGGGCAAAGATGTGGTCATAATCGATCCCAGGAATCTGGGCAAACACCTTGGCTGTAAGACGGGCCTTGTACTTGTCCAAGGACCCGTCGGGCTTCCACTTGTGCCGAAAGACCCACTTGGCGCCGATGACCTTTCGTCTTAGGGGAAGGTCAACAAGGTCATACATGTGGTGCTGTCTGATAGCTACAAGCTCATTGGCGCAGGCAGCGTCCCAGTGTGCGGCCTCAGGAGAGGCTTGTGCCTTGCGTAGGGTGTCTGGGTCCTCCGGGCGTGCTGTGGAGCGGACTGAGAGGGCGTGTGTACCTCGTTCCCCAGGTGGGATGCGCGCGAGTGCAGCCATGACAGCGCACCGATGCTCATTATGGAGCATGGCGTAGCCTAGTGCAAAGCCCGGGTGGAGGTCTGCAATGATGACCAAGGTGGTCAGGCCGAGGGCCTTCGTGCCAGGGTCCCCACTCACGACCGTGGGAGCGGAGGAGACACGTGGAGCAACGGGGGGTCGAGGCGCCACGGAGCGCGGAGCGATGGTCTGCGTGCTCACCGACAGTCTGGGTCAGAGGCTGCCACCTGGGCCCCGCATGTAGCGTGGCAGGGCAGGTGATGGCGCTGAGTCCGTCGGGCTGATGGAGGCAGACAGGGTTGCTGGCCCGGAGGGACCAGCGGACGCGACTGGGTTTGTTGGCCCAGAGGGACCAGCGGATGCGACTGGGGTTGCCGACCCGGAGGGACCAGTGGGCGCGACTGGGGCTGCTGGCTCGGAGGGACCAGCGGATGCAGCTAGGTGTGGCGGCCCGGAGGGATTAGTGGATGCGACTGGGGTTGCCGGCCCGGAGGGACCAGCGGGCGCGACGGAGGCTGCTGGCCCGGAGGGACCAGCGGACGCGACTTGGGGTGCCGGCCCGGAGGGACCAGCGGACACGACTGGAGGTATCGGTCCGGAGGGACTAGCGGACGCGACCGGGGGTGCCGACCCGGAGGGACCAGCGGACGCGACCAGGGGTGCCGGCCCGGAGGCACCAGCGGACGCGACTGGAGGTGCCAGCCCGGAGGGACAAGTGGACGCAACTGGGGGTGCCGGCCTGTAGGGACCAAGGGACGTGTCATCCGAAAGCGGAAGGATGGAGGATGGACTCACCACTCCCCCATGCGACGGCATAGACACGGATGAGCCGGAGCGAATGAGGTCGTGAGGAAACAGGTCCTCGAAGAAAAGGGCGCCCCGGGACTCAACGATGTAGTGCCGGGAGGGATCCAAGAAGCGCAAGGCCTTGGACTGATAAGAGACACCGAGGAAGGTGCAGTGGCGTCCGCGAGGGGCAAGCTTGCCGCCCTGACGCAGGACAGGCAACCACACAATGGCCACGCAGCCCCAGACACGAGCTGGGCGAAGGTCAGCTTGCTGACCGCACCAACGCTGGTATGGTGTGGACTGGCAGGGAGGGGGACCGTGGGGAATCCGATTCCAGACCCAGGGTATGTAGGCCATGGCTTCAAAATAGAAGCCATCGGAGAGACCAGACTCAACTCGCATGGTGCGGACGACGATGGCCATAGTACGGTTCCACCGTTCGAAGACACCGTTCTGGGCGGGTGTGTAAGGCGCGGACGTTTCGTGGCGAATGCCGCGAGAGACGAGAAAGGTCGTGGCTTCACCCAGGTACTCACCGCCGCAATCGGAGCGAAAGCGGCAGAGAGAGCGGCCACACTCATGCTCCGCAAGGACAAGCCAGTCCTGGATGGCGGGGGCGACATCGCTCTTCTACCGAAGGCAGAAGACCCAGCGGTAGCGAGAATAGTAGCAGTGAGGGTGAGGATGTAGCGACCATGCTCGCCGACGGACTCGGTAGGGAGAGGATCCATGACGTCCGAATGGATAAGGTCGAGGAGGGCAGACGCACGGGAGGAAGACAAGGGATACGTGGAACGGTGCATCTTCCCCTGAGCGCAGTTAATGCACTCAGTTGGGCACAGGAGGGGAAAAGTCTTTGGGTCAAGGCCCTTGGCCGGCTGGGTGCGAAGCACGTCCACTCTACTGTCTACGACGGCAGAATGGATGTGGCAAAGGCGGCGGTGCAGGAGGCGAGTGTGCTAAGGAGAAAGCATGCTGGTGACAAACACATGGCCTGTGGCGGCTGACAGGAAGGAGACGGAAGGAGAGGAAGACAGACGAGGTACATGCCACAGGTTGCCACGGGCTGTGGCGTGGAGTACGACCAGACCAGACGGACGCAGCGACATAGTGCCAACACCACGCGAGTGCACAACATCCATGCTCATGCGATCAAGGGCAGAGACGGACAGGAGGCTGAGCTCAAGACCAGGGACGAAGAGGACATCGGTCAGAAAGACATCACCGGAGGGACCATGGAAACCAACGACGCCAATACCACGGACAGGCAACACCTGGCCAGAGCCTGTTCGGACACCGGAAACATCGTCTATACGACCAAGCATACTAAAGGCCTCACGATAGGCCGTCATGTGATGCATGGCCCCGGAGCCGATGATCCAGGTCTCAGCGGGGTCCTGGACCGGGGTTACAAGATCACTAACGGTCACATGGTAGCAAGCAAGGGACACGGATGCGGTGGAAGGAGGTACGAATCGAGATTGCCAATCGTCAAGCCAAGCAACGTCATCCTAGGAGGGGGTAGCGGAGACCACGAGAGACGATGAGACAAACGAAGAAACAGGCCATGACCGTAACTCAGTCTCAATCATGTGGGGCTGGACAGGGGAGCAAGAAGTGATGCAACTCGCACTTCCCTGGGGAGGAGGGCGAGGGAGGCCGAGCTTGAGCGCGATGAACTGCTCCAGCTGGCGTTTGCGAGAGGATGGCCTGGGAGTGTAGACGGACTGCGGGGTGATGGCGTCGGAGCCTGGGTAGAAGGAGGACTGCGCCGGCGCCAACGGCTGCGGCAGTGGTGTCGGTGCGACCGGCGAAGCAACTGGAGTGGTGGAGCTGCTGGATGAGGCGGAGGAGTCAGAGCCGGCGACAGTCACGGCGGCTGAGGCGAGACGGCACTCACACTGGCGACGCATGGTGGCGATGACGCGCACCTCATCCGTCGATAGAGGGTACGTGTACCACCCGTGCCTGGGCCGGCCACAGTTGTGGCAGACCAAGCTGCTAGTGCTAGATCCAGTCAACGACTGTTGATGCTACTGCTGCTGACCTTTGCCTTTCTTGGTCTGACGCTTCTTCTTCCCCGATGATGATGAGGTAGCTGCGGCGGGGGAGGCGACGGCCACGGAGGCGACGGAAGGGGAGGCGACGGCTTCCGTGCGCTTGAGTCAGGACTCTAGACGAGCTTCCTCAATGCGGAGGAAGAGCTTGTATGCCCAGGGCAGGAGGGTGCCCTAGGCCGCCATGGTGGAGAGAATGTCGTGAGGGTAGTGGACGAAGATGTCCGAGTACGCTTCAGTGGCGCCGCGCTTGATGGTGAGGAGCGCGACCAAAGGGGGTGGGGCAGATTTCCTGAGGTGACAAAGTATGTCCTCCACCCGCTGCCAGCAGGAGGTGGTGGTCTCGGTCTCCCCCATGTGCAGGGAGTTGAACTCCCGCAGCAGGCGGCTAGTCTCAGCGTCGCTGGACAGGCGATGGGGATGAGTGAGAACGTGCCACGCGGCTGCAGGGTCTGGGGTGGCGCCAGCGGTGAAGTCGCCTAAGAAGGGCTTGAGGGCGAGGCGGAAAGCCGGAGGGGCGACAGGGACAAGAGCCCGGACGGCACGACCTACGTCATACAGCTGGTCGGCCAGGGTGGCGTCATATGGCAGGGTGTAGTATGCCTACAGGCCCTCACACTGCGCCCAGATGCGGAAGCTGAGCTCCCACCTCCGGAACTGCTCGCCGGCCTGAAGCGGCAGCGGCGTCATCTCAAAGTCCTTTTGCCTGCGGCCGGCATCCAGAGTGGGGCCAAGGACGAAGGTCACTGCCTGTTGCTGGCATAGAGTCTGCTACTGTGCCAGGTATCGCGTGGCAGCAGACACAGCTGGGCTGGCACGCCCTGGAGGGGGAAGGGACAGAGGAGCATTTGGGACAGACGGGTAACTAACGGTTGCAGTGCCGCAAGCTGCTGCATCTGGATGGCAAGTTGTTGCTGAAGAGCAGCGAGGAGGTCAGGGTTATCGCCTACGACGTCAGAGGGCTGCTGGCGCCGCTACTCCTCCTGCTACTGCTGCTGTTGTTGCTGCTGCTGCTGTTGCTTCTGCTGTTGCTGCTGCTCCTACTGCTGGTCCTGCTACTGCTGCTACTGCTCCTGCTTCTCCTGCTGTTCCTACTGCTCTTGCTGCTACTGCTGCTGCTGCTGCTGCTGCTCTTGTTGTTGTTGTTGTTGCTGCTGTTGCTGCTCTTGCTGTTGTTGCTGCCGCTGCTGCTACTACTACAGCCGTTGCAAGAAAGGGGGGGTGGGGGTCCCCCCAACAGAGGAGGATCCCTCCCCGGTGGGGCTACCAGCCATGATGTGATGCCCTTTATTTTGTTTGCTTTTTTCTCTTTGGGGTTGTTGACGTCAGCAATATTGCCGTGCTCAGGACGGTGGACGTTCTGTCCACCCTCAGGCTTGCTTCCCCCTTCCCTTGCCCCTTTGTCTGGGTTTTTCTAGAGATGATGATGTCAACAGTGATGGCAGCAGTGGGATGCTGACGTCAGCAGTGGCGGTTGTTGGGGCCACTGCTATAGCTCCTACTATTGCTGCTACTGCTACTGCGGCTGTTGCTGTAGTTGGTGCTGCTGCTCCTACTACTGATGCTATTGCTGCTGCTTCTGCTGCTGCTGTTGTTGTTGCTGCTGCCGCTGCTGCTGCTGCTACTACTACTTTTGCTACTGCTTCTGCTGCTGTTGCTGCTTCGGCTGCAGTTGCAGCAATAGTTGCTGCTACTATGCGCTGCTACAGCTGCTAGGGTTGTTGTAGCAGGAAAGGCCGCTGCTGTAGCAGCGAAGGCGGCTGCTGCAGCAGCGGCGGCAAAGCAGGTGGGATGGGGGATTTTTTTTCTTCTTCCTCGTCTTTCACAACTAGGAGCTGCCCGCTGTCAGCTGCGAGCAGCGGGCTGCTGCTTGCTAGCAGCGAGCTGCTACTCGCTGGCAGCGGGCAGCGAGCTACTGCTCGCTGGCAGCGGGCAGCGAGCTGCTGCTTGCTGGCAGCAGCGGGCTGCTGCTCGCTGCTCACTCACTACGAGCAGCGAGCAGCAGCAAAAGTTACTGCTGGCAGCTACTCGCTGCAATAGCTGCTGTGGCTGGCTGCTGCTAATGCACGCTGCTACAGCTGCTGCTTGCCGCTGCTGCTGCTCGCTGCTGCTGCAGGCTGCTACTGTTGCGAGCTGCTACTCCTGCGAGCTACTGCTGTAGGCTGATGCTGTTGTGAGCTGCTGCTGCGGGCTGCTGCTACTGCAGGCTGCTGCGAGCTGCTGCTTCTGCCTATTGCTGCTGCTACACGCAACTACTACTGGCTGCTGCTGCCATTGCTCATGGACGCTGCCTGCGGCTGCTGTTGCTAGAAGCTGCTGCTGCTGCGTGTTGGTGCAAGTCACTGCACCTGGGTGACGTTGCCGCGTGCGTCGTCACCCAAGGTGTTGGACGCGACCTGCCGCTCACCTCCTCGCGTCACGTGTGGGGGCCAGTGCTACCGAAAATATTTCGGCAGCATTTCCCCTGGCCCAGTGGTTGTGGGAAAAAATCTGACGCCGCCACCAGGCGGGTCAATGCTGCCGGAAAAAATCGGGCATCATTTCCCTTGCAGTGGCGCGTATGGGGGTCCGCCGGCGTTGTCTGGCACCTGTACGCCAGTCTTCTACTGCTGTTGCTACGCTCTCACTTTGATACCAAGCTGGAAACCTAGGCAGCAGGTTGGGGCAGCATGCGTTGTTGATGTAGCGTGTGGGCTTCCACGCTCATTGCTTAAGTCTGCTGCCCCCTCAATCTGCTGCTCTAGAGACATAGTCTGGAAGCTCTGGATTTGTTACTCAAAAGTGCGCGCGCCAGTGTTAGCACTAGAAAGCAGCTGAAAACTGGAAGTAACTGATTAGCAATGAAGAATGAGCAACAATGGAGAATCCCTCCAAGTTGTGCCCCCCCCCCACCAGTGTAAAAGTTGTTACTCAGCTAACCAGCCAATCAGAAAATAGTGCTAGACCTATTCTCTGGCAGGCAGGGTTTTCTCGGTGAGCCCTGCCAGACGCCCGACAGCCCAAGACCCGGGCGTCGTCCGTTTTGCCTAAAAACTGGACCATACCATAATACCGACGCTGCAAATGCAGTTGTGCGGTCAGAATCAGCTAGAAAAATAGCTACGAGAAGTTATGGCTGCACAAACCCAGGCAGTGCCTATGACAGTCAACGATGCCAAACAGGGCCATACAACAGAAGACATGGACCCTAGGCATCGCATGATGCTGCAGACGCAATGCCATAGCCAGACACAGTGCTAGGTGCATGCAGAATGCATCCACAGTTGCAATGAATGCCGGCGGCCCGACCACCGAGGAGGCCTGCTGATGGAGCTGAGCGCATCACCAGAGGGAGGAGGCTCCAGCGAGGGATGAGTGGGTCTCAGCGTGCGTCGGCTCCACCGAGCGACACTCCAGCGGCATCAAGTCTCGCCGTCAGGCATCTACACACCGATGTACACAAGCCGGGAGGTCACAACAGAGTACAATGAGAGATGCACGAAAACCAACATGGGGTGCTCTGCAGTTTTTCTCCAGACGGAAAAAGTTTTATCGGTGGACTGGCTCTCGAGCCCGATTTGCATGTTTTGCATTGTCCTTCCACAGATCGATGCCGGACTTGTGCGTGTGACCAGTCATAATGGCCGGCTCGTGATTTTGCATGTGGAGGTTCAGACGGTGTTGCGTTTGGATGCCTGTGCGTAGAGTTGCGGCCAAAACAGTGGTTTTGAGCCAGTTTTAGGACAAACTAATACTGCCGCGTGTGTCACCTGCCGTGTGCCGCGGCAGGTGTTTATGCTGTGTGCTTGTCAGTTGTCAACTCTCTCTGCATTACTAGGCTATTGGAGCTTATGAGACTTTGCACGTCTCCCTAGCCTCATCCTTGCTCTTTCTTCCACCTACTTGCTTGCTAGTGCGCTAGCTGACTGGACAGTGTCGGCACATCAGCAGCAGCAAGGTTAGGAAGCTTCCGAGCAATTTCTCGTGGTATCAGAGCAGCGAGACACCTCTCGCTGACCTGCGCCACAGAGACGCAGCACAGGCAGCAGCAGTGAGAGTCACTGCCACCGCCACATCCTGGGACCCGTTGCAACGGACGTTAGCAGCAACGACATCACCACGCAATCGCCACCACGATAGCAAGTGGAGCTGCGACAGTGACAAGACCCAACAGCCACGCCAGGCAACAGCAGCAGCACCGGGTGGCAATAGCAGCTGTGTCTGGCTGCCAGCCTGTACACAAAAAAAAAGGAGTAGCAGCTCACAGCAGCAGCTTGTGACGACGGCTACGAGCAGTGGCAGTACGAAGCGACGGTAGCAACTTGCAGCTGCGATGGCATCAGCAACCATGAGCAGCACCAGTAGCGCAGCAGCAGCTGCAGTAGCTGCAGCAACAGCATTGCAGCAGTGGCAGCAGCAACAGCAGTGCAGCAGCAGATTCGCCGCAGCAGCAGATCCGTCACAGCAACAGCGGCAAGCTTGCGCAGCATTGTTGCTGCACTATAGTGCTGTGCAGCTGCGCACAAGCTACGCAGCACTACGCAGGCCTGCGTGGCACTGTGCAGGCCTGCGCAACTCCTGCGCCGCCGCAAGCAGGGGGTGACGAGGTCATCCCCACCGGTCACGCGGGGCTCGCGTGACCCTAAAAAAAATTTACAAAATGCTGGCTTAAAAAACGCTAGCGAAAAAAACCGTTAGCGTTTTTTTCGCTAGCGAAAAAAAGCTAACGGTTTTTTTCGCTAGCGTAAAAAACGCTGACATCATCATAGACTTTGCTGACGTCAGCAGTTTTGGGGTCAAAACGTCAATGTTTCTAGACGTTTCAACTCCTTGAGAAACGCGGTCAGTTTCTTGTTTGGAGTATTTTTGACGTTCGGCCCCATACTGAGCATTGCGATGGCGCCGGTCTGTGACAAGGACAAAGGACTTGTTGTCCCCTCTTCCTCCTCTTCGGGCATTATGAGTCCGCGGTCACAGTCCCGCATGATCGACGAGCTTTGTCTATCGCGGGACGAGATGCGCCGGCAGCAGCAGAGGCAGTCCGATGTGTTGCAGGAGATCACGGAGTTACTACGGGGTCCTTCGATAGCTTCACAGCAGCCACCTGGAGGATCTACTGGAGCTACACCATCTACTCAGCAGTCTACACCCTACACAGCGCCACGGCCTCAGCATCAGTCATCACAGGTGGACACCTGGGATGAGGAGGAGATTGCGGATGACTCACGCGAGCACGAGATTCGTGTGCTTGTGGAGCGCATCCGTGAGTTTCGTTTGGGATCACAGCCTCCCACTCCGCCACCTTCTCGCCGTTAGGATCAGTCACATCGTTCAGCAGCGTTCACCTTTGGTGACGTTTCTCTCACTGGTGGGCTCCCCATACCCCGTCCACCTTCTTACGGGCTTGAGGTCGCCCTCCCCACGGAGCGGCGACCGAAGGACTTTGAGACACCTGCATCCCATTACGATAGTGACGAGGGCTTCAATTGCTGGGAGACCTTGTTTTAGGTGTGGGCCGATTCTGAGGGTGTCTGGCCCTACTACCACAGCCAGGTTCAGACCCGCGACACTCACCAGGTCTAGACAGCGGCGAGAGCGATGCGGGGTCTCCTCGACGCCATGCCGCGGGAGACTGTGGTCGACTTCCGACCCTTTCTCGGTGAGGCCGGGACCGGGACTGGAGCACATCCTCGTCAGGGATGGGAGCTGGCCCTGAGACTTCTTGCTGCGGAGACCCATGCCACGAGGGCGACCCGACTACGTGAGTTTCACTCCCTCGGTCAGGGTCCCACGGAGCTTGAAGCTGACTACTGGAGGCGCGCGTTGTGCCTTTACACGCGCCTTGGGACCAGTGGCGGGACGCAGTTGTGGGCACTCGACACCATCATGATGGGGGCTCATTTGGACCATGTGAAGCTCTTTACGAGCTTCGATCGTGTGGCTCTCTCTGAGTTGTCAGAGTCACTACAACTGCTTCCTTGGGCCCATCGGTACTTCATCCAGGCCACATCGGCTCATGAGGCTGCCATCGCCCATCAGCAGAGTCCACTTGTTGCAGTAGTGACAGCAACCCCTCCTACGCCTCTGTCCCTGCTCACCATTCCCACCTCCACCGCTTCCTCCTCCTCCTCCTCTACCCTGAGCGGCCACACTCAGGGCGTTGCAGCGGCCACACATGGAAAGAAGGGGAAGAAGCGACGTGGGAAGGGATACCAGCAGCAGCAGCAGCAGCCGACGAGTAGTGGCAGTGGACGTTCTGTCCATTGCTATAACTGTGGAGGCGCTCACCGCTACACAGAGTGTGAGCAACCCCTTGATTGGACTCGGATCATGCGCGACCTTCAGGCAGCGCACACGTAGTGGATTTCTTCGAGTGACACACGGACTGAACGCGTCACGACCACGAGTGCAGTAGACGCATCCGTTTCATCAGGCGACAGTGGTGATGTGGACCCTCGAGATCGCACGATCGCGGAGCTTCGTCAGCTACTAATGCTTCGTACTCAGGGAGGCGCAAGTATGTTGTCACAGCCGAGTGGTCCCGACACAGCTTGTCTTACTACGTGTGTTGCTCATGATGATGCTTGTGGTGGAGCTATGTTGGCTTGCAATGAGGATGGACCTGACAGTACCAACTAGCTTGATGAGTCACAGATCCGTGTTGTTTGTCATTGTCTCGAGTCCTCGACTGAGCGTCCAGCAGAGGCATAGTGTTCTGTGGCACGTTGCTTAGTGTCGACGACTGGTCGTGAGCCGGGTGGCACCTAAATTATTGACTTTGGGGCCACCCATCACATGACCTGTCGTCGTAGTGACTTTGTTGTGCTCGGTCCCGTTGCGTCCGTTCGGTCCGTTCGCGTAGGGTCTGGTCAGTCGTTGCTTGTGCAGGGAGTTGGAGTTGTGCGGTTTGATGGTCCGTCTGGCCCCTTGTACATTTCTAATGTGCTCTTTGTCCCTGCTCTTGAGCTCAGCCTACTCCCTGTCCGTGCATGCACCAGGATGGGTCTCACTGTTGAGCACTCTGCTGCCTCTGGCACAGTGACTGCTCTTGACACATGCGCCATCGTGCTGCGTGCCTCTGTTGTTGATTATCTGTATCGTGTGTCTCGTTGCACTCCCTCTGTTTCTTCTCCACCTCTGTCCTGTGTACGAGTGTTTGTCACTGGTGTTCTCTTCCCTGAGCACTAGCGCTTGTTACATTGTCGCCTCTGCCATGTGAGCTCGGACACTGTGTCCAAGCTCATTCGCACTCAGCCAACCCTCGGTCTTGACGCAGCTTCTTTTGAGAAGCCGTCCAAGACCGACTGTCTTTTTTTTGCCCAGGGTAAGATGCATCGCTGCTCTTACCCTGACTCCTCCTCCCGGACACTGCGCCCACTAGAGTTGGTCCAGTCGGACCTTCTCGGTCCTCTCCCAGTGGAGTCTCTCTCTGATCGGGGTCGATATGTTCTCACCCTGACTGATGACTTCACCCAGATGTGGTGGGTCTACAGCCTCCGCCACAAGAGCGATGCCACATTGGCGGTACGCCTCTGGCTTGTGATGGCTGAGCGTTAGTCTCGTCACACCCTGCACACATTCCGCTCAGATCGTGGTGGCGAGTTCTTAGGGGACATGGATGCCTACTTTGCCGAAAACGGTATCTTTCACCAGATTTTTGCCCCTGCTACACCACAGCAGAACGGTGTGTCTGAGCATTGGAACCGCACCATGGAGGATGCAGTTTGCGATATGCGGTCTGAGTGTGGTCTACCGGAGTCCTTTGCCTTTGAGGGCTTCTCCTACATGACGTGGGTCTGGAACCGCTTGCCGCATGGTCCACTTGCAGATCATGTCACACCATACGAGTTGTGGTTCGCCCATCGTGCTGATCTCTGTCTCGCTCGCGTTTGGGAGTCCCTCGCCTGTGTCTGGTACACCGAGCACCAGCAGGGGTCTAAGGTCTCACCTCGGGGACGCATGTGCACCTTCCTCGGCATCTCCCCGCGGTCGAAGGCTTGGCGTTTTTGGGACCCTGCTCGCCATCGCATTGTCGAGTCTCGAGATGTTCTCTTCTTTGAGGCTCTCACCTATCGCGACTTGTCCATCATTCTGTCGCTGGCCGCCGACCACGTTCCTACTTGTGTGGCCTCCCGGCGGATGGGGGAGTCTAGTCCTGCGGATGGGTCCGGCTGGGCCTCCTCACCTGTGGTCTGGTCTTTGGCTACTCACGATCCGGCCATCGTGGCTGTGGCTCCAGTAGCGTCATCAGTACCCTCTGGCACACATTATCCCGTGTCGGTGTTAGACCCCTCTAGTGTACCCGATCGCGTGCCTGTGCCCATCCCCTCTGCCACACCTGATCCCCTACGAGCGTCAGTCCCCTCTGGCACACCTGATCCCGTGCCAGTGTCAGACCCCTCTGGCACACCCGATCTCGTACCAGTGTCGGTCCCCTGTCGCACACCCGATCTCGTACCAGTGTCGGTCCCCTCTGGCACACCTGATCCCGTACCAGTGTCAGTCCCCTCCGTCACACCCACTCTCGTGCATGCACCCATGTCCCCTACGGCTCTGGCTCAGAAGCCTTCCCCACAGCATGAGGTAAGCGCTGCATTGGGCTACTCACGCGAGCCCGGTGGTCGCCTTCGACCATTGGCCTCTAGGGCTCAGCGGATTGTAGACTCTGCTCCCAGACACCCAACTCATAGTGTTCAGTGTGGCGAGCCTGGCATGAAGGCCCTTGGCTTGAGTGTCCAGGTAGACTACACTGAGGTGCACCCAGCATGTCCTGTTGGCCACGAGGTGGTCTCTCGAGAGTTCTTGGTCGCTTGCAATGCCGCAGCCGACCTTGTCGTGGTCAGAACAAGTCCGGAGGCATGTGCCTTAGCCACCCGGAGCAATCCCTCGACAATGCCTGATCCAGGCACGTTGAAGGAGGCACTCTTAGCTCACGATGTAGACCTGTGGCGTGCTGCTTGTGAGGATGAGTTAAGAGCCATCAGTGAGCACGGTGTCTATGAGCTCGGCGACCTCCCGCCTGGGCAGAAGGCTATACAGGCAAAGTGGGTCTTTCGCAAGAAGGTGAAGCCTGATGGCACACTGGATCGCTACAAGGCTTGCTTGACGGCCAAGGGGTTCTCGCACATTGAGGGAGTACATTTCACTGACACCTTTGCACCCGTTTGCTGCATGACCACTTGCGCTCTGTTTGAGGTTGTTGCTCACCACGACTGGGAGCTACACCAGATGGACGTGAACAACGCGTTTCTCCATGGTACCTTAGAGGAGGAGATCTACATGGTCCAGCCACCTAGATTTGAGGTCGGTGACAAGGTGTGGCGCTTGCGCAAGGCCTTGTACGGCCTAAAACAATCACCCAGATGCTGGAACTTGGAGATCACTAGTACATTGACACGTACCGGTTACGTACATAGTGACGCTGACCTGTCCCTCTTTCTCAAACAGACAGCAGAGAGCTTCACCGCTATCCTCGTCTACGTGGACGACCTCTTGATTGCGTCTCCTTCTATGGAGGCCGTGAAGGAGGCTAAGGCAGTTCTCCAGGCTGCCTACAGGATGAAGGACCTTGGTCCTGCAGTTGTGTTTCTCAGGATGGAGATCGTGCGTGATCGTCCACAACGGACACTCTTGTTGCATGAGGCACGCTATGCCCACGTTGTGGGGGAGCCGTTTGCTGACCTTCTGGGTGCAACTCCTACAGCCTCCACCCCCATCACACCTGACGGGCAAGATGCTCTGAAGGTGGATGATCCCGCAGACCTGGGGGAGACAGTGTGTTGAAATAGTATGCACCTTGTCCACTGCCTAGCTGGCTAGCTACACATACAGACAAGGCATGTACTGCTCTATGGAGTATGTCCCCTTGGTCTGTTCTAAGATGGGCCAAGAATGCACTGCCTATAATGGGTATGTCCCCTGTGGCTCATCATAGGAACCATACGTTTTTGGCTTGGTTGAATAGGCGCCGGAGTCTCAAACGAAAGGTCACGGGTTCAAACCCCGCGACGACCGTAATTTTCTTTGTGGCCGAAACTGTGACAGGAAGCTTCTAGGAAGTTTACTAGAGCCTGCCTTGAGGATGACACTTGGCGGTCTAAGGACGCGCCAAGTAGGACTGTAGGTTGAGGTTGGCTCTAGTGGAGCCACTACAAGCAGAAGCTTTAGCAAAGCTCTGCAAGTATAAAAGCCTGCGCCTTGCATGCATCCATTTACAGTTCTTGCNCGCCGGAGTCTCAAACGAAAGGTCACGGGTTCAAACCCCGCGACGACCGTAATTTTCTTTGTGGCCGAAACTGTGACAGGAAGCTTCTAGGAAGTTTACTAGAGCCTGCCTTGAGGATGACACTTGGCGGTCTAAGGACGCGCCAAGTAGGACTGTAGGTTGAGGTTGGCTCTAGTGGAGCCACTACAAGCAGAAGCTTTAGCAAAGCTCTGCAAGTATAAAAGCCTGCGCCTTGCATGCATCCATTTACAGTTCTTGCCTTTGAGACTCCTCACAGAATGTCCAACCAAAGGTAGACACTAAAGACCAACATGCAGACTTTGTGAGGTTGCAAACCAAACGAACCTAAAGTGTGGATCCCTCATTCGAGGGTGATATGTTATCTTGGTTGCAATACCAAGAGCGGTTGGCGGCCACCCATGTCGGGACCCGTTTTCTAGACCGTTGCTATCCGGCGCATTGACAAAGGGTTATGGGCCGACACTTCTGGTTCTAAGGCACGCTTCCAAGACCGACTAGCGCGTGGTCTTGCAGGGCGCACACGTACAACAGGGACACGACCATCGGACGGCGCCATGTGCTCCATCGGCCCCATCGGCTTCTTCAGGTAGGGTGCGAGCATGTGGCAGACTAGGGGACGAGGAACAGCTCTGTCCATGTTGGACATGACCCTCGAGCCCCAACGGGATTAAGCTCTACCCCTTTTTAGAAGGTGGTACGACCCCGACTCCATTCTCTCATGACGGCACCATCGCGTTACGCGATCATCGGCGGGAGGGGTATGCAACGGAACCAACCGCACCTTTGACAACGGTCATAGTCAGCAGCCTCATCAGCCACATCGGCCTCAAAGAAGCAGAGTAGCAGCAAAGCAGAGAAGACGAGCAACCGCAGGAAATGGCGGATCCAAGTCAAGCCCGCCTTGAGGCGGATATGTCCAAATTCACGGGGACAGGATTTCTCTTGTGGAAATGACAGTTTGAGATTGTCATGAACGTGCGTGGCTACCTCAACATCCTAAAGGGGATCGAGGTAGCACCCGCCGATGCGACCGTGACGACGCATGCGGCTGACCTTGCAGCATGGACGATGAAGAACAACATGGCTCTCGCCATTCTTGTGACGTCCATCAATGAGACTCAACACTCCCACATCAAAGGATGCACATTGGCTGCCGAGGGCTATGCGAAACTCGCACGCGTGCATCAATCAAATGCCCTAGCAAACCGACTCTTCATCTTCCAACAGTTGATGTCGATGAGGGTGAGCGAATGAGAATCGATACCCGCATTTTTGTAGTCGTTTGACAACGTGATGCAAGAGGTCTAGCAAATGGAATGGAATCTCGACTCCAACATGCGTGCCATGATCCTTCTAATGGCGCTACCGGAAAGCTGGTGGTCCTTGATCACCGTATTTGGCGGATGGAAGGAGGCAGATCTGACATACGAGGCTGTCGCCGAACACGTCCGCAACGATTCCATGCGACGCAGTGGTAGTGAGGCAAACATTTCAGCCTATGCCTCTCGCTTTGGTGGACAAGGTGCAAGCTCTCGCTCTAGTCAAGGCAACAGCGGAAGCGGTGGCGGTGGAGGGAAAGGCAATGGTGGCGGGAAGAGTTCCAAGAAGCCGGGCAACTGTCACAACTGTGGCAAGGCTGGGCACTGGGCTAGGGACTGCCGTAGTCCCAAGAAAGAAGGTGGGAGCAAAGGTGGAAAGAAGAAGAAGGAGCTCACCTACATGATGGCTAGGGGGCTGCCCATGAAGGGCGCAACGATCCTTAGGCCCGGGGCATTCGCCCTTGACTCGGGCACCAACCACCACTCATCTAAAGAGAAGGGTGAATTTGTCTCCATGGCCGAATCTGTCATGCGCATCAAGTGTGCAAACGGCGGTGTCGTCCAAGCCATGGGCGAAGGGGACAAGGTGCTCACGTTCAACGTGAATGGTGCGGAGAAGGCATTCAACCTTCAAAAGGTTGTGTACATGCCCTCCTTTGCAGCCAACTTGCTCTCCGTCTGACAAATCACCGACAACAACATGACAGTGGTGTTCACCTACAAGGAAGCGGTGGCCCTCAAAAACGAGGACATCCAGATTTTGTACATCAAAGACGATCTCATGCTTCAAGTTCCAAGAGTCAATGGCCTTTATGTGCTTCAAACCAAAGTCACCAAGGCGTTGGATGAGGGACTCGCATGTGCCACCAAGGCAGTGGCACCGGAGCCAAAGGATGCACCACCGGCGACCGCTGCGGCCGCCACATCAACCAAGGACACTGACGCCAAGCTGTGGCACCGGAAATTTGGCCATGTGGCCAACAGCACATTGCAGAAGATGCAGGAGCAAGAGGTAATCCGCAGAATGGAAGGGTGCACCATGAAGCATGGCGGAGGGTGTGCATTGTGTGAACCATGCCTCCAAGAAAAGGCAAAGAAGAAGTCGTTTGGGAGAGGAGGTCAACGAGTAGAGCATGTCTTGGAGCTCATACACAATGACGTGTGTGGACCCTTTTGCACACCGTCTAACGGAGGAAGCAAGTACTTCCTGACCTTCATTGATGACCACAGCCGCAAGTTGTGGATCTACTTCCTCAAAATAAAGGGAGAGGTCAAGGAGAAGCTCCTCGAGTTCATCGCCATGGTGGAGCGGCAAACGTCCAAGAAAGTGAAGACGATCCAAAGTGACAACGGGGGTGAGAACGAGGCATGCAAGCCTTGGCTCAAGCATCATGGCATCCCCACGAGCAAACCACCCCTTACAACCCCCAAAGCAACGGCGTTGCCGAGAGGATGAACCAGACCCTACTCGGCACGGTGCGAAGCATGCTCTTCGACGCCAAGCTCCCACCTCGCTTTTGGGCTGAAGCAGCAACAACGGCTTGCTACCTCTTGAACCTCACACTAGCGACCGCTTTGCGGAAGCGTGGAAAGGAGCAGGACAAGCAGCTGAAGATCCCACAAGAAGCATGGTCATGAAAAAAACCCAACGCATCTGACCTGAAGGTGTTCGGATCAACTGCATGGGTGAAGATCCAGTCGGAAGAAGGTGGAGGCAAGCTCGACACATGCTCCAAGAAGTGCATCATGGTTGGGTACGACACGTCACACAAAGCCTATCAGCTTTGGGACCAGGCAGCAGGCAAGCTCGTGAGGAGCCGCGACGTCGTGTTCGACAAATGCACTCTTGGAAAGGGAGAGCTGCTGGACCCGATCCTTGCTCCCAAAGCGGGAGAGTGGATAGTGTTGCTTGAGTCTGGAGACCAAGCACCCAACAACTGGCTCGCTTTGCCAGCAGGTGGTGGGAATGGGAGAGTAGCTGCGGAGGATGATGTAGCATCTGACATGGACGCGGATACCGAGGCGTCCGAGGCTTCCGAGTCTGACTTGGAGTCTGACGACTCTTTTGACAACGACGACGACGACAAAACACCACGTGTGGAAGCACCAGCACCAAAGCAAGAAGCGGCACCACTACCCCGGTGTAGTTTGCGACCAAAGAGAGCGCCTTTGCGGTATGAGGATGATTGGACCGGCCTTAGCTGGTCGTGCATGGCTCAGGGAGAGCCATCCACAGTGGCAGAGGCGATGAATGGCCGAGATGCAGCCAAGTGGAAGGAGGCAGTGGATAGCGAGCTCGCGTCCATTGCCGAGAACCGCACGTGGGTGCTGGCGGATACACCCGACAAGGCCCACGTGGTGGGATCCAAGTGGGTCCTCCGAGTGAAGAAAAAGCAAGACAATAGCATCGACAAGGTCAAGGCAAGGGTAGTGGCTAAGGGGTTCTCTCAACGCCCGGGCTCCGAGTACGATGAGACGTTCATGCCCGTCGTGACCTTTGCCTCCATCCGCTCTCTCCTTGGCATTGCAGCCATAAAGAACTCGGAGATACACCAGATGGACGTCAGGACAACTTTCCTTCATGGGAAGCTTGACAAGGAAGTGTTGATGGAGGTGCCCAAAGGAGTCAAAGCTCCCAAGGGCAAGGTGTGCAAGTTGGTGAAAGCGCTCCACGGACTGAAACAGGCCCCAAGGATGTGGTACAAAGAGATGGACGGTTTCATGACCGGCCTCTCCTTTGCGCATTGCCAGAATGAACCGAGCATGTACGTACGCGATGATGGGAGAGGGCTGATGCTGGTTGCGCTGTACGTGGATGATCTAATCATCTGCTCGTCTTTGGTGGAGCTGCTGGATGAGCTAAAGTCTGACCTCAGCAAAAGGTTCAAGAGGAAGGACATGGGTCCTCTTGAGTACTACCTCGGGATTGCCATCCATCGCAACCGAGTAGCAGGCACCATCGAGCTCAACCAAACAAAATACAATGGTGAGGTACTGAAGCGCTATCACATGGAAGACTGCAAACCTATCAGCACCCCAATGATGACCGATACAAAGCTTGGCGACATGGAGCCTCCATGTCGCCAAGCAACGAAGCAGAACAAAGGGAGATGCAAGACATCCCCTACCAGTCCGCCGTGGGTAGCATCATGTACGCCATGGTAGGGACTCGTCCGGACATCTGCTATGTTGTGGGACAAGTGAGCAGATTTGTGGCCAACCCTCGACCACAACATTGGCAGGCAGTCAAGCGCATCTTGCGCTACCTATAGAAGTCACGTCACATGGGCCTCGTCCTTGGAGGCCAAGAAGGAATGGATCCCCTTTGCCTGAAGTGTTACACCGACGCTGACTGGGGAGGAAATCTCGATGACAGGAAATCCACCTCTGGATACGTGTGCATCTTGAATGGCGCTGCCTTCTCATGGGCCAGCAGGAAGCAGGATTGTGTTTCTGTATCCACGGCTGAGGCAGAGTACGTTGCTCTGTCTGAGGTGTGCAAGGAGACTCAATGGCTGTGCAGCCTGCTTGGCAAAATGACAGTGCCATAGAAGGATGCCACGATCGTATACGTGGACAACATGAGTGCCATCTCGATGGCTGAAGACGAGATCATCCCCTGGAAAACGAAGCACATCGACATACGTTACCACTACTCACGTGACCTGGTCATGAAGAACGTGGTGGACTTGCAGCACTGCGGAACAAAGAGCATGCTTGCTGACTGCATGACCAAGCCGCTGGAGAGCGACTTACACTATGCAGGCATTCGTGGATTCGGCATGAGGAGTGCGGCAGAGGAAGGGTGAGCCCCAAGGCATTGATGGAGCCCAGTAAGCAACAGATAGACAGGGGTGCAAGGGAGAGATTTGTTGAAATAGTATGCACCTTGTCCACTGCCTAGCTGGCTAGCTACACATACAGACAAGGCATGCACTGCTCTATGGAGTATGTCCCCTTCGTCTGTTCTAAGATGGGCCAGGAATGCACTACCCATAATGTGTATGTCCCCTGTGGCTCATCATAGGAACCATACCTTTTTGGCTTGGTTGAATAGGCGCCGGAGTCTCAAACAAAAGGTCCCGGGTTCAAACCCCGCGACGACAGCAAGTTTCTTTGTGGCCAAAACTGGGACAAGAAGCTTCTAGGAAGTTTACTGGAGCCTGCCTTGAGGATGACACTTGGCGGTCTAAGGACGTGCCAAGTAGGACTGTAGGTTGAGGTTGGCTCCAGTGGAGCCACTGCAAGTAGAAGCTTTAGCAAAGCTCTGCAAGTATAAAAGCCTCTACCTTGCATGCATCCATTTACAGTTCTTGCCTTTGAGACTCCTCACAGAGTGTCCAACCAAAGGTAGACACTAAACACCAACATGCAGACTTCGTGAGGTTGCAAACCAAACGAACTTGAAGTGTGGATCCCTCATTCGAGGGTGATATGTTATCTTGGTTGCAATACCAAGAAAGGTTGGCGGCCTCCCATGTCGGGACCTGTTTTCTAGACCGTTGCTATCCGGCGCATTGACACAGTGGACGTGACCCTGTACTTGCGCCTGATTGGCTCCTTGATGTACTTGGCCACTACCACACGACCCGACATTGCCTTTGCCGTCAACCTCCTTGCACAGTTTTCACAGTGTCCTCGGGCGAGAGCCCTTCATGCGGTTGTGCAAGTGGTGCGGTACGTGGTGNATCCATTTACAGTTCTTGCCTTTGAGACTCCTCACAGAGTGTCCAACCAAAGGTAGACACTAAAGACCAACATGCAAACTTCATGAGGTTGCAAACCAAACGAACCTGAAGTGTGGATCCCTCATTCGAGGGTGATATGTTATCTTGGTTGCAATACCAAGAAAGGTTGGCGGCCTCCCATGTCGGGACCTGTTTTCTAGACCGTTGCTATCCGGCGCATTGACACAGTGGACGTGACCCTGTACTTGCGCCTGATTGGCTCCTTGATGTACTTGGCCACTACCACACGACCCGACATTGCCTTTGCCGTCAACCTCCTTGCACAGTTTTCACAGTGTCCTCGGGCGAGAGCCCTTCATGCGGTTGTGCAAGTGGTGCGGTACGTGGTGTCCACACCGTACCTCGAACTCTGCTTTTGACGACAGTGCTCGGTGGTAGTAGATGGCTAGACAGACAGTGACTAGGCGTGGAGTCCTGATGGGCATAGTTGGACAGGCTATGTGTTCCTGCTTGGTGGCACTGCTGTGTCGTGGCGCAGTGGCAAGCAGGGTTGTATCGCACGTAGCTCATTAGAGGCTGAGTATGCTGCTCTGGGGGCTGAGGCTGCTGAGGTGGTGTGGCTGTAGCGTCGATTTTGTGAGTTGCGTTAGTTTGTGCCTTGTATCGTTCTTTGCTGTGACAACCAGATTGCTCTTGCCATTGCAGAGAACTCTGGTGTGTTTCATGCATGCATGAAGCACATTGCTGTTGAGCATCACTTTGTGCATGATCTTGTGGAGCGACAGGTGATCTCCATCATCTGGGTCGGCACGGACATGCAGCGGACTGACTTCTTGACCAAGGCACTTGCGCGTGGAAATTTCATGGTGGCCATTTGTTCTGTCGGGCTACGCCCCTTGCCTGAGAGTGGCTGGGAGTGGGGTATGTGAGCATGCCTGTTGAGCATCTTGTTGTGCACCTGTGTCAGTTCTGCATTTGTATGGACATGCGTACCATCGGGTCATGGGGGAGTGTTGTGATATGAGTTATTTCCGTCTATTTGTACAACTTACTGTGACCACTCGGCCGTGCCCATGCTCGTGCAGATCCCTGATGCGGGCCCAGCTGGCGCCGGAGCACTGACGGTTGGTGGATCCATCCACCAGCAGCTGCCAGACGACTGCCACGACGTCCCGGGTGCTTGCTGGGGTGCTCTGCAGTTTTTCTGCAGACGCTAGAGTTTTCTCGGTGGACTTGCTCTCTAGCCCAATTTGCATGTTTTGCATTGTCCTTCCACCGATCGATGCCGAACTTGTGCGTGTGACCAGTTGTAGCGTCCGGCTCAAGATTTTGCATCTCTAGGTTCAGAGGGTGTTGCGTTTGGATGCCTGTGCGCAGAGTTGCGGCCAAAAGAATGGTTTTGAGCCGGTTTTAGGATACACTGACACTGCCACGTGCGTCACCTGCCGTGTGCCGCGGCAGGTATTTATGTTGTGTGCTTGTCAGTTGTCAACTCTGTCTGCATTACTAAGCTATTGGAGCTTATGAGATTTTGCGCGTCTCCCTAGCCTGATCCTTGTTGTTTCTTGTACCTGCTTGCTTGCTAGTGCGCTAGTAGACTGGACAGTGTCGCCACATCAGCAGCAGCAAGGTTAGGAAGGTTCCTAGCAATTTCTCTGGTCGTAGACCCTCAACTACCGTGGTTTTGGCCCTATGGGCCAAGCTTCCCATACCAATTCGTTACACTCTAATGGTTAGTTAATAATTACGGCCAAGTAGCTCGGATACCCATAAAATGCAAAGTGTGACTCTCAATGCCCTCCACCGGCAAAAAACTCTGCAAAGCCCAAGGGCAAATCATGCTCGCTTGCGGCAAGCGTCGTTGCATGGGGACAACGCTCCCTCACGATAACTGAAAATGCCCTTATTTCGTGTTTTTTTTTTTGTACACGCAAACCCATTCGTTCAACATTCAAACCTTGATCAAACCCTATCCCAAATTACATAAGGGGCTTTAGGGTTTTAGTTTTGCGAGGGCTCCTGCTAGGCCTCGCGGTAGCGGGGTCCACCAAGTTCCCTTTCAGCGCATGGAGAGTCTCGAACTCCCCTCAAACTCTAGACCAACCCCCCTCCCGCTAGCATTACAAACCCTTCAATGAAGGGTTGAAGTAGCAGTGCTGGAGAGTGTTGATTTGTGTTGCTTCCTCCCGTCACGAGTGACGACCGTGCCGATTATCTGTAAACCCCATACTAGTGGTATGGAGCAGTAAAACCGGAGAGCACGACGTCATGATCCCTCATGCGGACCCAGTTGTTATGATTTGTGACGTTCCTGTCGACCTGTACGGTTAACTCTGACCACTCGGCTGTGTCCATACTCATGCACATCCCTGATGCGGACCCTGGTGGATCCGGTGCGTCATCTAGTGGAGGACTACTAGCCCAGAGCTTACCGACGACCGTTCCAGATCTCTAGATGCTACCGGGATCTCTTGCAGTTGTTTGCAGCACACATGAGTTTATCGGTGGACTGGCCGTGGGCCCGATTTGCATGTTTTTGCATTGTATGTCCACCGTTTGATGCCGGATGCATGCATGTGACCAGTCATAGCGTCTGGCTTGTGATCCTCCACGTCTAGGTTTAGACGGCGTAGCATTCTCAGATATGTCTGTGCAGAGTTACGGCCAAATCAATGGTTTTGGGCTGGTTTTGGGATAGATCTTTCACTGCCGCATGCGACACCCGCCGTGCACCGCGACAGGTACTTATGCCATGGACCTATCATTTTTCATTCCTCTCTACAAATGCTATTGAAGCATTCTGACACTTTGCCTTGTGTCTCCTAATCAGACCCTTGCCATTTTGTGCACGACTTGTGACTGTCGTCACCGTCTGACCAGGCACTGACGCCTAGTCGATGACTGTTTGGCTAGGAAGCTTCCACACATCTTCTCATGGTATCAGACCGGTGAGACATTTCTCACCGAGCTACGCAACATAGATGCAGCAGAGCACCAACAGTGAGAGGCACCGCTACAGCAGATCCACAGGGACCTATCAACGACAATAGCCGATCGTTGTTCACGTCGCTCACCATCACCACGTGGGACTACATCAGTAGCAGCCGCTAGTGGTAGCGGGAGACAGCTGTAGTAGACTGCCGTTGCCAACAGCTACAGACATTGGCACATGCAGTAACATCAGTAGTTGAGCAGCAACAGCAGCAGGGCGGTAACAGAGCACGGCGACAGTAGTAGTGCACGGCGGCAGCAACACAGCAGTAGCATGCATTGGCAGTAGCAGAGTAGTAGCGCAGCAGTAGTGGCAGTAGCAGCGGTGGCAACAGTAGCATAGTAGCAGTAGCGGCGGCAGCACGTGGCGGCAGCAGCGCGCGACGGCGGCAGCAAGGCACGACGGTGGCAGCAGCGTGCGGCGGCGGCAACAGCGTTTAGTAGCTGTAGCGCGCAACAATAGCAGCAGCGCACAACTGTTGCCACAACCGCGTACACAGCCGCCAAGCGGCCACCCCGCATGCAACTGCGTGGTTGCTGCTGCAGTTGACGCCGCAACAACAGCAGCAGCAGCTCAGCAGAAGCTACTACGCAGCTTCCGCACAACTTCCGAGTGGCTGCTGCGGAGCGGTCGCCTACTTGCATAGCAACCGAGAAGGTTGACAGAAAAGAAAGGAAAAAAGGAGGGAAGGCGAGCTGACGTCAGAATTTTTTCCTTGTTGACGTCATTAGGTTATGCTGACATCAGCAACTTCCTACTGACGTCAGCAGTTGCCTTAGTGTAATTTTTGGTCAGAGGGTCAAAAGTTACCATCATTTTCAATTCTTGAGAAACGCTCATGTTTCCGGAATTCGACCACATTGACGTCTCGGCCCATAATGAGCGGCCACATGGCTCCGTCCGGCGAGAAAGGAAAAAGTGTACTTGTTCCCTCTTCTTCCTCCTCAGGGGTCATGAGCCCACGTTTGCAGGCTATTGGGGACTTGTGGAGCCAACAGGACGAGATGCGTCGCCTACAGCGGGAGCAGACTGACGCTATCCATACACTCATTGAGCTTCTTCGAGGACATTCCATGACTCCACGACAGACCTCTGAGGGAGCGGCCGGGGTCGCACCCTGTACACAACAGTTAGCTCTTGCACTAGAGATAGGAGCTGGAGCCGACTGGCCACCTCTTGATCCTTGGGACGAGGATCTAGACATGCCAGGCATGGAGGACGACTCCATCGAGCGCGAGATTCGTGTTCTTGAGGAGCGTCTCCGCCAGCTTCAGACGAGCTCTCAACCCCCACACACGTCCCACTTTCCCGAGTTTCGATCGTCGCTTGACCTCCACCCAAGCAACTTCCCTCTTCCTGGCGTCTTTCCCATTCCTCATCCTTCCCAGCCTATGGTTGCTCTCCCTACGGAGCGACAACCTTAGGACTTCGAGACACAATCCCCACGTTATGTCAGCAAGGACGGCTTTCACTACTGGGAGATCCTCTTTCAGGTCTGGGCCACTTCAGAGGGAGTGTGGCCATACTACCAAAGTCCGTATCAGACTACGGACCGAGCACAGGTGCTACCAGTGGCTAGGGCGATGGCTGGACTTTTCTACGCCATGCCGCGCGAGACCGTCGTCGACTTCCACTCGATCCTTGACGAGGCAGCCATAGGCACCAGCGCCGATCCACGTGGGGGCTAGGACCTAGCATTATCCCTGCTTGCTGCAGAGACGCACGCCACCCGCGTCGCGCACATCCGTGCCTTTCTCTCCCTTCGTCAGGGGCTTGCCGAACCTGCAACCAACTACTGGCGACGCGCCATGCGCATTTAAACGGGCCCTGGGACCATTGGAGGTACACAGCTGTGGGCGCTCCGCACGATCATGCTCGGGGTTTGCCTTGAGGACACATACATCTTCATGAGGTACAGTGACGCCATGCTTGAGCCCTTTTCGGCCTCATTGCAGCTTCTTCCATGGGCGCACCAGCTCTTCCTCCAGGTGACTTGCGCCCGTGAGGTAGCCGTGGCTCATGAAGAGACCTCCATTGCTACAGTAGTCGTTACATCACCACCGCCGTCCCTCCTGTAGACTCCTTCTCCATCCTCAGTCACGTCCTCCTCCTCCCCTTCCACCTCAACTACACCGACTCAGACATAAGGTTTTGCGGCAGCAGCATAGGGGAAGAAGGGGCGACAGAGGCGTGGCTCGGGCCAGCAAAATTCGCAGCAGCAGCCGTCATTGGGCAGTAGCAGTGGACGCTTCGTTCACTGCTATAACTGTGGAGGTGCCCAGCGCTGCACCGAGTGCTAGCAGCCGCTCGACTGGGCGCGGATTACTCACGGGCTCCAGGCTGCGCCTGCACTATGTTCTACGTTGAGCAGCACATCCTCCAGGCGCGCGATGACCACGACGGCAGTAGTTCCCGCTTCCCCACCGTTGACCAGCGGCGACCCAGACCCACGTGACCGCACCATCGCCAAGCTTCGACACCTTCTGGTGCTCCGCTTTCAGGGAGGTGCGAGTGTGTTGTCACAACCGGGTGGTTCACAGACTGTCTGTTTGCCTGTTCTTGTGACTCAGGATGACTCGTGTGGGGGACACAGTCGGCATGTGATGACGATGGGCCTCACTGTATGGATTGGATTCATGAGTTTCACTTTTGTGCCCTTTGTCGTTCCTTTCCACCTGCTGCCCAGCGTCCGTTTGAGGTCGAGTGTTCCATTGCCCGTTATATAGTGACATCCTCCAGTCGTGATTCTAGTGGCACTTGGATCATCGACTCCGATGCCACTCATCACATGACCTGTTGTTGTAGTGATTCTGTTGTTCTCGGCCCTGTTGCATCTGTTTGTTCCGTTCGCACATGCTCTGGTCAGTCCTTGCGAGTTTAGGATGTTGGGGCTGTATGTTTCGATGGTTTGTCTGGCCCCCTCTATCTTTCCGAGGTGTTATTTTTGCTTGACCTTGAGCTCAGTTTACTTTCTATACGTGCTTGCACACAGATGGGACTCTCTGTGGAGCACACTATAGAGTTCACAACTGTGACTGCTATTGATACTTGTAATGTTGTTCTTCGTGCCTCTGTTGTGGATGACTTGTATCGTGTCTCTCGGACTTCTGTTCCTTGCTCCCCCTCCCCTTTCACTCGTGTTTTTGTCACTGGTGTTCTGTCTCCTAAGCACCAGGGATTGCTTCATCGCCGCCTTTGTCATGTCGCCTCCGACACTGTGTCAAAGCTCATTCGAAAACAACCCACGCTCGGTCTCAACACAGCTTCTTTTCAGAAGCCGCCCAAGACCGATTGTCTCTTCTGTGCTCAGGGTCAGATGCATCGTTGCACCTACCCTGACTCGCGTTCACGCGCACTTTGCCCTCTCGAGTTAGTCCATTTGGACCCTCTTGGTCCTCTACCTGTCGAGTCTCTGTCCGATCGAGGTCGATACGTCCTGACCTGGTCTGATGACTTCACCCGGATGTGGTGGGTCTACAGCCTGTGCCACAAGAGTGACGCCGCTCTCGCGGTTTGCCTCTGGCCAGTGATGGCTGAGCGTCAGTCCCGCCACACGTTGCACACCTTCCGCTCGGATCATAGCGGTGAGTTTCTTGGCGAGATGGACAGCTTCTTCGACGAGCACGGGATTTTTCACCTGGTCATCGCTCCTGCTACTCCTTCACAAAACGGTGTTTCTGAGCGCTAGAACCGCACCATGGAGGATGCGGTTTGCGCTACGCGGTCTGAGTGCGGTCTTTCGGAGTACTTCTCTTTTGAAGGCTTTGCCTACATGACTTGGGTTTGGAACCACCTCCCGTACGGTCCTCTTCCGAACCACGTCACACCGTGTGAGCTATGGTTTGGCCACCGTGCTGACTTGTGCCTCGCCTGCGTCTGGGGATCCTTGGCTTCTGTGTGGTACATCGAGGACCAGTAGAAGTCCAAGGTCTCATCGCGGGGTCGTTTGTGTGCCTTTTTTGGCATCTTCCCGTGGTGGAAGGCATGCCGTTTTGGGGATCCTGCTCGCCGTCGCATTGTTGAGTCCCGCGACGCGCTCTTCTTTGAGTCCCTCACCTACTGTGATCTGACTTCGATCACGTCGCTATCCATCACACACATTCCCATGTGTGAGGTTTCTTGACGGATGGGGGAGTCTGCGCCTGCGAGCAATGCTCACCAGGCTGATGTGTCCGTTCAAGCTCCCTCCACTTCTCCAGCTCTTGATGACCCAGCGATCATTGCTATTGGTCCAGAGATCTCTCTAGCACCGCCGCCTTCTACCCTTGTCCCCTCGCATCCCACAGGTTCCCATGATCATGTACCTGTGCGTACTCCTATTACCGTACCTGTGTCCGCCGGCACTCCTGCCTCTGTGCGTGGACCTGCCTCATCTGCTCCTACTGTCACACTGAGCCCCGTGTCTCCCACACTCGCATCTCCTTGCACGGCATCACCAACTCCCTTGCCTCAGCCCTCCCCAGCTGTGATTGTGCTCGTTCCTAAGCCTGAGGTGCGCCTCTCGAGCCCGGGTTTCTCCTGTGAGCCTGGCGGTCGTCTCTGACCATTGGAATCTGGAGCTCAGTGAGTGTCTGGTCCCGCACCCAGGCACTCCACTCGGAGCATTGTGAGTGGTGATCTTGGTACAAAGGCCCTAGGGTTGAGTGTCCGCACTGAGCACACAGAGGTACATCCAGTGTGTCCCTTAGGGCACGACCTCGTCACTCGCGAGTTTCATATTGCTTATGATGCAACAGCCGATCCTGTGGTCATCAGACCTAGCGCTGAGGCATGCGCACTTGCCACGTAGAGCTCTTTGTCTATGGCGCCTGACCCAGGCACACTGAGGGAAGCTCTCTCGTCACAGGATGCTGACGCTTGGCGTACTACCTGCGAGGATGAGCTTCATGCCATTCAAGAGCATGGAGTTTACGAGCTAGTCGACCTTCCACCTGGGAGGAAGGCTATTCAGGTGGGTCTTTTGTCAGAAAGTGAAGCCGGATGGCTCACTCAAACGCGAGAAGGTGCACTTGGTTGTGAAGGGGTACTCTCAGATTTAGGGCGTCGATTACACCGACAATTTTGCCCCTGTCGACCGCATGACCTGAGCTCGAGCTTTGTTCGGTGTAATGGCTCAACATGTGTGTGAGTGGGTGCTTTCTGGAGATTTAGCCTTGGTATGTGCAGAGCACAGTCGCAGCGGAAAGATAGACTTGGAGATTTCTGGAAGCCAGAGCTGGAAAATACAGGTTAATTAGATTGAATTGAGTACAGGGTATTTATACTGTCCGGCTGGCTAGCCCAGGCCTCAGCCTACTGCTTTACTAGCTTGCTGTAGCAAGGTACTTGCTCCTGAACCCAGTGCTCTGCTTGCACCTGAACCTGGTGCTCTACTTGCACCTAATGCCTAGCGCGAGAAATACATGGCCATTGATCGTCGAGATTGACGGTCTGTCTTCTCTCTTGGCGAGCCATTGCGTGCGTCACACGCCACCGCGTATGCTTTCCGGTGGTGAGTGCGGTGTCGCGGTTGACCGCATTTGGTGTCGGGAGCCTGCCTCCGAGAGAGACCCCTTGGCGGGTAGCGTATTCGATACGCTGCCCGTCGAGAGGGGGAAGCCACCCCCACGTGGCGTGTTCGGAACGCCGTGTGGGGGTTCGCGCGAAACACACCCCTAGCGCCGGCATGAATTCCACGCCGGAGCTCACTCGCGTGCTCGCTCTACCTCCTCCTCCTCGCATCAGCGCCGGCGGGGTCGGGCCATACCTCTCAACGCATTTTCGAAAAGCAGAAAATGCGTCAAGTGCCCCCAAATCCCGGGTGAGACCATGAGTATGCCAGAAAAATAGGACACCTCGTTACATTCACCCCCCCCTCCCCCCGTCGGAGGCGTGACGTCCCGGCGCGCCTGAGATATTCCTGGAGAACAGTGTTGGTACTCCCGACATGGAAGTTGGCCTCTGGCTCCCAAGAGTTATGCTCCGCCGGGTACCCCTTCCACTGCACCAGATACTCACACTGACGTCCCCTCTGTCAGTCCGCCAGAATCTTCTCCACCTCAAACTCCTCACTTCCTTCAACCTGGACAGTAGGAGGTGGAGCTGTCCCGCGACCCTCAAAGAATGTGTTGGGGTCGCGGTAGGCACAAAGCAAGGAGATGTGGAACACCGGATGGATGGTGTAGTGAGCTGGCAGTTCTAGCTTGTATGAAACGGCCGACCGATTCTCCAAAATGCGGAACGGACCCACCCATCGTGGTTTCAGCTTGGGACTCCCAACTCCCATCAGCTGCAGGTTAGTAGAGTTCACCTTCACCTGATCTCCCACTTGGAACTCTTCTGCAGAGCGATGCTTATCAGCCTGCCGCTTCTACTGCTTCTGTGCCTTCAACAGCCGTTGCTGCACCATGTCCCAAGTGGTGGCAAACCCGTCAGCAATCTGCTGCATAGCCGGAAGAGATGTTGCCATGGCAAGGGCGGCTGGGCTCAGTGGTTGGTGGCCATAGACCACCTCAAACGGTGACTTTCCTATTGATGCTGACACCACTGAGTTGTAGGCAAACTCTGCCACTCCGAGCTTCTCCTCCCAACCCTCTCCATCTGGTGGGACCATGCTCCGCAGTAGTTGCTCCAATGTCTGGTTTGTGCGCTACGTCTTGCCATCGCTCTGTGGGTGATATGCCGTGGTCAGCTGCACGCGCGTGCCCAGCTTCTCCATGAGATCTCTCCAAAATCGTGAAGTGAAGCGTGGATTGCGATCTGAGACAACCGACTGCGGCACTCCATGCAGCTTGATGACATGAATGAGGAGGAATTGAGCTGTCCCGGCAGCTGTGATGCTCTCAGGACATGCGATGAAATGTGCCATCTTGGAAAACCGATCCACCACCACCAACACAGTGTTGTTACCTTGCTGCGTCACAAGCAACCCGCCAATGAAGTCAAGCGAGATGTCTGTCCATGGCCTCTCGGGTACAGGCAATGGTTGCAGCTCCCCTGGTGGCTTGGTCCTTCGCGCCTTGATGCGTTGGCACACATCGCAGCTGCTCACAAACTCTTGCAATAAGTCGCCATTGATGACCACCAGTATTGGCGTGTCAAGGCTTTAAGCGTCTTGTCGAAGCCGAAGTGACCCGAGTAATGGGTGTCATGCGCCTCCTCCAGGAACAACTGCGTCAATGGCGCATAGTCCGGCACGACAATCCTGTGCTCTTGCCCCCTTCGCCTATACGTTCCATCCCATGTGACGTCTTTCTGTGCACTACCCGTGAACTCACTGTCCACGGCATAGCCATGCTTGAACAGGCTATGCATAACAGGAGATCCCATCAGCACTGAGATAGCATTGAGGCTCAAGTCCGGCCTCCTTGACAGAGGGTCTGCAGGGTTCACCTTCCAAGGCTTGTACAGGATCTCGTAGTCAAAACTCCCCTCAAGAAACTCCATCCAACGAGTTTGTCGGCGACTGAGGTTCAGCTGCATCTTCAGGTACTTCAGGGCGTAATGGTCTGTGAAGAACATGCAGCGTCGCGACTCGAGGTAGCACCTCCAGTGCTTGAACGCATGGATCACCGCCAGCATCTCCTTTTCATGGATTGCGTAGTTCAGCTCCGCACCTCCCAATTTGCGAGACGCATACACAATTGGCTGCGGCCCTTTCCCGTGATCCTGCATCAGCACCGTCCCAATGGCATAGTCGCTTGCGTCCGTCGCCATAACATACTCCTTGGATGAGTCTGGATGCACCAGGACCGGAGCGTCACACATGGCAGTCTTGAGCTCCTTGAAGCTCTTTTGCTCCTGATCGCCCCATTCCCACTGGTGATCCTTCTTCAGCAGCTGAGTCAGCGGCGCACCCTTTTCTGCGTACCCCCGGATGAATTTCCGGTAGTAGTTGACAACCCCCAGGAACACCTGGATTTCACGCACGCACTTTGGTGTCGGCCACAGCTTCACTGCTTCCACCTTTTTTGGGTCCATGCGGAGACCCTTGCCGCTGACGATGTGCCCAAGGAACTCCACCTCCCTTTTTTGAACTCGCACTTGGAGAGCTTCGCAAACAGCTTCTCTTTTCGAAGAATGTCCAGCACCTGCCGAAGGTGTTGCTGATGCTCTTCCAGAGTTCGGGAGTAGATAAGAATGTCGTCGAGGAACACCACAATGAACTGGTCCAAGTGAGGGTGGAAGATTCTGTTCATGAGGCTCATGAACATTGCAGGAGCGTTAGTCAACCCAAATGGCATCACGAGGTACTCAAAATGACCGTACCGCGTTCGGAACGCTGTCTTCTCCACATCTTGCTCTGCAATCCGGATCTGATGGTACCCCGAGCGCAAGTCAATCTTGTTGAAGTACTGCGTTCCCCTCAAATGGTCAAACAACTCCTCGACCCTTGGCAGTGGGTACCGGTTCTTGATCGTTACGTTGTTCAGTGCGCGATAGTCCACACACATCCGCAACTCCCCTGTCTTTTTCTGGTGCAGCGTAGGGTGACACTGATGGTCTGATGAAACCTTGCTCCGTCAGCTCCTCCAAGTGCTTCTTCAGCTCACCCAGCTCATTATCGCTCATGCGATAAGCAGCTCGTACTGTTGGAGTTGCTCCCGGAACCAGATTGATCTTGGGGTCGATGTCCCGCTTTGGTGGTAAATCCTTTGGCAGCTCCGTAGGAAGCACGTCACTGTAGCTGTCCAACACTCCTTTGATGCCTTCTGACAGCTCTGTTGCAGGTGCTTTCTGCTGCTTGCCCTCTTGTTGCTTTGTCTCCGCTGCCAGCACTTCCACCTCTGTAGCTGCTTCCTTCTGCCACACCCACACAAGATACACTTGTTCCCCCTTGCGCTGACAGCGCTTCAGCTGCACGTAACTCAACTGCGGCACCTTGCCTGCCTTGGATTCCTTCTCCTCTGCCCATAATGGCAAAATGATTTGATCTCCGCATTTCTTCACTTTCACCTGGCTGCGCACCCAATCCACAGCAGGATTCCACCGGTGCAGCCAGTCACGTCCCAAAATGGCATTGTAGGTGTCCATCGGGCACGTGCGAAGGTTCACATCGCACGACAGCTTGCCCAGACGGATCCTCAGAGGCTTCAGAGGGAGTCCGCACTCCAACTCCCCTTGCACCAACTTGGTCATAGTTGGCTTCCCGGGTAGCCGTGCAAGCCCCAACCTCTTTGCAAGCTCGTCGTTGAAGAATGAGTGCGACGTGCCGCAATCCAGTAACACTTTAATCTGCCGGTGAGTCTGGCGCCCCTCGCCGTCCGCAGAACCAGCCGATAACATTTCGGCTTTCAGGAGGATCCCCGGAATGCTCCCGCTTCCTTCGCTCCGCAGCAATACACTCGGCAGCTCCCTAGTTGTCGAAGGACTTTCGGGGCTGGTGTTTGCTGATGTGGATGAAGCTTTCCCAGCAGATGGCCACCCGCCACTCACTGTTGGTAACCGTTTCCCGGCTGCTTCTTCCTACAGTCCTTCTTGTGGTGCCCAGGCTTCCCGCAGATCCAACTGTTCCCACCACATGGCTTGCTCTGCTGCTGGCCTCCTTGCACTGCGTCGATCTCCATGGGGTCGGCTTGTTGGTGCTGCGGTCGACACTGAAAATTCTCCTGCTTTTCACGGAAACCCCCTCGATGGTAGCGTAGCGCGTCAACGCGCTCAGCAGTGGCCACCATCGCTTGGAACTCCGTGATTCCACTAAGTGCCAGCGTGCGCTCAATTTCTGCTTTCAAGCCGTCGTGGTATTTGTCTGCCATCTCCGGCTTGCTCATGTCGCTGATCTCCGAGCACAACGCCAAGAAACGGTGTGTGTACTCCTGTACCGAGCCGATCTGATTTTGCTGCTTTAACTTGTTGTGTGCGACCATGGAGGCATTCACAAGGTCGAATCGATATCTGATGGCTTGCTCGAACTGCTCCCATGTCGTCGGCACGCGAGCTTCAGCTTGCACCGCGCCTGGCTGCCCAACACGGCATGTTGTAAGCTGCGTTCCCACCTCCACCTCAAGTGGCCAGCATATTCAGCTGCCTCCACCACTCCAATGCTGCTCCGTGTAGCAGTGTCACCGCGAATGACACACGCACAACATCATCCTCTGGAGGGTGATCCAGAGCCCCAAAGTAGCTGTTCATCGCGAACAACCAGGTCCGAACGCTCGCACCCTTGATAGAGGGATTGAACGCTTCCGGAGCCTTTGGCTTTGGTCTTGGCGGACTCCTTGACCGGGCCGCCCCAACCTGCCCAGCGCCAATCCCGTCCCGCAGGTCAGCCATCTGCCGATTTAGTCGCTCATTCTCCAGCTTGAGGGCTTCCAGCTGCTCTACGATCTGTTGCAGGGCCTGCTCCATGGCTCTTGATGACTTTTAGCCGTTGGAGATCGTTTGACAAAACTTGGCAGTGTTTCGGCAGCAATCGAAGAAACTTTCAGCAGCAATTCGGCAGTCCTGGACGAAAATCTGACGTCTTCGAGGTGTGTGGGAGTCACCCGTCGTCTCCTGCGCGCGCACGGTAGGCCGTGTGGACGCTCTGGAAACAAAGAAAATTTTCCAGAGGTCGGCTCGTGCGTTGGCTTCAAAGTCTGGTCCAGCAACCTCCCTCTCGATCAGCCTCGACGTTGTCTAGCGTAGTCCGTGCCTTCGCTCTTTGAAGTTTCGCGAGCTCCGGCAGCGCTTCTGCCCAGCGCGTGGCTCTGGCTCTGATACCAGATGTGAGAGTGGGTGCTCTCTGGAGATTTAGCCTTGGTGTGTGGAGAGCACAGTTGCGGCGGAAAGATAGACTTGGAGATTTCTGGAAGCCAGAGCTAGAAAATACAGGTTAATTAGATTGAACTGAGTACAGGGTATTTATACTGTCTGGCTGGCTAGCCCAGGCCTCAGCCTACTGCTTTACTAGCTTGCTGTAGCAAGGTACTTGCTCCTGAACCTAGTGCTCTGCTTGCACCTGAACCTGGTGCTCTACTTGCACCTAATGCCTAGCGTGAGAAATACATGGCCGTTGATCGTCGAGATCGACGGTCTGTCTTCTCTCTTGGCGAGCCGCTGCGTGCGTCGCACTCCACCGCGTATGCTTTCCGGCGGTGAATGTGGTGTCACAGTTGACCGCATCCGGTGTCAGGAGCCTGCCTCCGAGAGAGACCCCTCGGCGGGTAGCGTATTCGATACGCTGCCCGTCGAGAGGGGGAAGCCACCCCCGCGTGGCGTGTTTGGAATGCCGCATGGGGGTTCGCGCGAAACAGACCCCTAGCGGCGGCGTGAACTCCATGCCGGCGCTCACTCGCGTGCTCACTTTGCCTCCTCCTCCTCGCATCGGTGCCGGCGGGGTCGAGCCAGACCTCCCGACGCATTTCCGAAAAATGGAAAATGCGCCGAGTTCCCCAAATCCCGGATGAGACCCCGAGTATGCTAGAAAAATAGGACACCTCGTTACAGCATGACGGGGAACTGCACGAGATGGATGTGAACGATGTGTTCCTCCATGGCTCTCTGGATGATGAGATTTACGTGGCTCAGCCACCCGGCTTTGAGGACGGTGACAAGGTTTGGCGCTTGCGCAAGTCCTTGTATGGCCTCAAGCAGTCTCCTCGGTGTTGGAACCACGGTATCACTGGCACCTTGACTCGTGCGGGATATGTACAGAGCGAGGCAGATCCCTCTCTCTTCATCTGACGGATGCCTCAGTGATTCACCGCCATCGTGGTCTATGTTGATGACCTTCTGATCGCGTCTCCTTCAGTGGAGGCCGTGAAGGAGGTCAAGGCTGTCCTTGCGACTGCCTACAGGATGAAGGATCTTGGTCATGCAGTGGTGTTTCTTGGCATGGAGATCGTAAAAGACCGTGGACGTCAAACTTTAGTATTGCATCAGGCCCAATCCGCACGTGTTCTAGGGGAGCGATTCAGTGACCTCATCGGCGCAATGCCCATGGCTTCCAAACCTCTCACGCTTGACAGGCAGGATGCTCTAAAGGTGGATGATCCCACAAAGCTAGAGGAGACAATGGATGTGGCCCTGTACCTCCGTCTCATCGGATCTCTGATGTACCTGGTCAGTACCACACGTCCTGACATCGCATTTTCCGTCAACCTCCTTCCCGGTTTTTGCAGGCTCCACGTGCTAGAGCTCTTCATGCGGCTGTGCGAGTGGTGCGGTACGTGGTCTCCACACCGTACCTCAGACTCCGCTTTTGCTGGTAGTGTTCAGTGGTCCTTGACGACTACACCGAGAGCGACTGGGCCTTGAGCCTAGATGGAAGTAGTCGCACCGGTTACGTGTTTTTGCTCGGTGGGACCGCTGTGCCATGGCACAGTGGGAAGCAGGGCTGCATTGCACGTAGCTCATCGGAGCAGGGGCAGGGGCAGGTGAGGCGGTATGATTGCATCGCCTGTTCCTTGAGCTTGGCCAGTCAGTACCTGCCATTGTGCTTTGTTGCAATAACCAGAGTGCTCTTGCCATTGCGGAGAACTCTGGTGTCTTTCATGCTTGCACAAAGCACATTGCAGTTGAGCATCACTTTGTGCATGATTTGGTGGAGCGACACGTGATCTCCGTCATTTGGGTTGGCACTGACATGCAGCGTGCTGACTTCTTGACAAAGGCACTAGCATGCGGAAAGTTCCTGGTGGCCACTCGTTCTGTTGGAATTTGCCCCTTGCCTAAGAGTGGTTGAGTGTGGGGTGTGTCTGTGTCCGTGTCACATTTGTCGTTGCACTCGTTGTTGTACTCGTCTAAGTACTACACGTGTATGGACATGCATACCATCGGGTCATGGGGGAGTGTTGTTATTTGTGACATTTCTGTCGACATGTACAGTTTACTGTGACCACTCGGCCGCGTCCATACTCGTGCAGATCCCTGATGCGAACCTTGGTGGCACCGGTGCATCATCTGGTGGAGGACTACCAGCCTGGAGCTGACCGACGACCGTTCCAGAGCTCTAGACGCTACCCGGGACCTCCTGCAATTTTTCTGTATCACGTAGGAGCTGGCCGTGGGCCCGATTTGCATGTTTTTGCATTGTGTGTCTACCGTTTCATGTCGGATGCATGCATGTGACCAGTCATAGCGTCTGGCTTTTGATCCTGCACGTCTAGGTTCAGACGGCATAGCGTTCTGATATGTCTGAGCAGAGTTATGGCCAAAACAGTGGTTTTGGGACTGTTTTAGGACAGATCTTGCACTGCCGAGTGCGACACCCGCCGTGCGTCGCGGCAGGCACTTATGGCATGGACCTGTCATTTGTCATTTGTCTCTTCAAATGCTATCAAAGCATTCTGACACTTTGCCTTGTGTCTCCTAGCCAGACCATTGCCGTTGTGTGCACGACTTGTGACTATCGTCACCGTCTTACCAGGCACTGACGCCTAGTTGACGGTTGTGTCGCTGGGAAGCTTCCACGCATCTTCTCATCTCTGGCGCCGAGGCATCGACGGGTGATAACTCCACCTACCAGTAGTTACCAGACAGGTACCGCAATGTCCCGAGTGCTTGCTTGGATGCTCTGCATTTTTTTTTGCAGTTGGTAGAGTTTCTCGCTGGACTACTTCTGAGTACAGTTATCATGTTTCGTATAGTTTGTCCACTAATCGATGCCAGACGTCTGCGTGTGACTAGGCATAGCATCTGGCTCAAGTTTCTACCTCTCTCAGACAGTATTGCGTTTGGATACATGTGTGCAAATTTACGACCAAAACAATGGTTTTGGGCCGGTTTTAGGACAAACTGATGCTGTCCCGTGCGTCACTTGCTGTGCGCCACGGCACGTATTCATGCTGTGTTCTTAACAGTTTTCATCTCTCTCTATAATTATATTCAATTTAAGCTTCCTGATAACTCATACGTGTCCCTGTAGTTAGCGGCAAGACGCAGACGCTCATTTGCTACAATGCAAGCTAGTCACGCAAGACACCCATGGCTGTAGGTGGAGCGAGGAGTTGGTGAAAAACTGCCTTAGAATGTAGCGAGAGACAAGTGTGGTGAGTAAAGAGCTAGAGAGCTCTTAGCACGCGGTTGACCGGGCCACTTCAAGCTGCTTGAGTGGGGCCCGGCCGCCACCTCGGCGTCGAACCGAACCGCTTAGCTAAAAGCAGCCGTGGTCTCTCACACCTCAGAGCGACCAAGAGTGTGGCCCCCTAGGATCAGTAACCCAGTGTAAGCTCTACACAACTAGCTTAGCATGCAAGTTAGAAACAACCAAGAATCCACATTGACCATGAGCGTATGTGGAGCATGTATCTCTCTCATATTTCAGCCATGCAACGGCCAATCACCAAATGCTGAGAACAGCAAGAACTCTTTCTGGTAGAACTTGAGCATGACTGAGCTCACGCCAATCTTGCACCTGGTAGAGACGCTCGTGATGTGGGGTTCACAGCTTCATACCTGCTCAGTCACTTGCAGTGATGGTGTGTGTAGATAGATGGAGTCAAGAAGTCACTTGCGTGTTTTAAATGACACAACTAACACTCCTCCATGACCCACAGATGAACAACCCACACACCATATGAAGACTCACGATAAGAGGAACAGATAAGAAGTTGTGAGATTTGCCAGGAGCATCACGTGCACGCAACAAGCCAACAGCATTCACAATAGCCTTGAACATTCCACTGCTCAGAACTTTGGTGAGAAATTCTGCACGCTGCTGACACGTGTCGACCTAGACGACCTGGACCTCTCTTACGGCAATGTGCTCGCAGAGAAAGTGATGCTCAATGTTGATGTGTTTAGTGCGTGAATGATGCATGGCATCATGCTCAACGAATGCCTTAGTGCTCTGATTGTCGAAGCGCAATGTGATGCAGTGGATAGGTACACGAAGCTGCTGCAGCAAGCGAGCAAGCCAGACACTCTCACACGTACCTGCACCAAGTGTGACATACTCAGCCTCATTGGAGCTCTGCGCCACACAACCCTGCTTGCCACTTGTCCATGAGATAGCAGTCCCACCCACGAGAAAGATGTAGCCAGTGCGACTACGTGTATTTGCATCATGAGCCCAGTCACTGTCAATGTATCCATCGACAATTACAAAGGGTTGTGACATGTAGCACAACCCTACATGCGTGGTGGATAGTGCGTACCAGACGACGCGCAATGCAGCCTCGAGATGCCTCTGACGGGGCTTCTGGGAGAACTGAGCCTGGACGTTGACCGAGAAGGCCACGTCCGTTCGAGTGGTGGTGGCGAGGTACATCAAGGATCTGATCACGCTGAAATAATCAGTGATGTCGACAGTGTCTCCCAGCTGTGTCGTGTCGAGTGACTTCAGCAGGCGCTAGCCAGTTGGAGTCATCGGTGTGGATGCAGTTGGGATGTCAGGGAGCAAGAAGGAGAATCACTCTCCCAGGCGACGAATACAGGTAGTCTGGTGCACGTGCAGCGTCCAGGTACTGGCAATCACGCTCGAGCTCCATGTCCAGGAACACACGAGCTGGGCCCAAGTCCTTCATTTTGCATGCTGACTGTAGCAGAGACTTTACGGACTGCACGACTATGGGACTGGACGGCGCAATGAGAAGATCATCCATGTAGACCAAGATGGCCACAAAGGGCTGTGAGGATGCACTCAAAAAGAGCGCTGGATCGACAGTGCTACGACAGTAGCCACTCTTCTTGAGGATAGACGAGATCTCTAGGTTCCTATAGCGCAGGGACTGCTTAAGCCCGTAGAGGGCTTTACGCAGCCGCCAAACCTTGTTCGTCCCATTAGTGAAGCCTTGGGACTGCACCATGTACATCTCCTCGTCGCGACGTCCGTGTCAGGATGCATTGTTGACCTCCATTCGCTCTAGTTCCAAGTCGTGCTGGGCAACCAGGCTCAAGAGAGCTCGAGCCGTGGTACATCGTCCAACAGGGGCAAACTTCTCATCAAAGTCAACGCCTGGAATTTGGGAGAATCCCTTGGCGGTAAGCCGGACCTTATACCTGTCAATCGTACCATCACGGTTCACCTTGCACCGAAGGATCCAGTGGGCCGATTCAACCTTGCGACCTGTTGGGAGATCAAGAAGTTCAAACACCTCATGTTCGTTCAAGGCTGTGAGCTCATCTTGTATAGCCTTCTCCGAGAGGTCACTATCAGCTGCCTTCCAAGCCTGACGGATAGTGATAGGCTCAGGTGGGAGTGAAGGAAGCCCGCTTGCCACAAAGCAGGCAGCTACGTATCCAGCGACTGATGCATCTAGAGCACTGTGGAGCTCATGAGCAACAAGTGCGTAGCTCACTTCCGAGTTAGGGTGGATGACGTTGATAGCAAGTCAGAGTGCATCAAGTCCCGTGGGTTGGCAGCGGAACCGGCTGTTGTGGAGGATGCACTGAAGCGGGTGCGATGCTGAGGACTGGGCGACAGAGTTCTCTGGAAGCAAACAGAGTCTCCCTCCACGAGTATACGGCTGTGGTACGACTGGTGGTCCATGAGTGACTAGGGAAGAGACTGTCTCACCATGAACCACCGTCGGCTGTGAGACAGACGCTGGAGAGGGATCAATGATAGCACACGGAGGAGACTGTGTCAGGATTTTAGAAGACAGTGGAGGAGCATTGAGAAGAGCTGACATGGACTCAATAAATGTAGAAGGGGAAGACACTGGGAAAGGACCGGATGAGGATGCAGACGGGGTGCTCGGATGCGTGTCAGCGCTGGGCGACAAGTTAGGCAGAGGAGAAGTGGGTTTAGAGGAAGAGGGAGCCGAGTCAGTGGGAGGCACCTCAGCAAAACTAGAGGCTGGAAGAGACCCATCCTCCCAAAGCCGGTGGAGCGAGGACGAAGAAGGAGGGAGAGCTACACTGGACAAGTCACGAGGAAAGACGTCCTCAAAGAAGAGAGCATCACGCGACTCGACAACGCGGACGCGATTAGGGTTTCTGAAACCCCAAGCTTTGGGCATGGCGAAGACCCCAAGGAAAGTGCACAAGCGGGAGCGCGGACTAAGTTTGCCGTCACAAAGACCGCAGCAACTCAACCCCAAACATGAGCAAGGCGGAGGTCCGCTCGGCGGCCAAACCAGCGTTCAAACGGAGTGACATGATGTGGGAGGAGACCGTGGAGAACACAATTCCAGACCCACATTATATGTGACGTGGCTTCCAAAGAGAGCAGAGGGGGAAGGTTAGATGATTTGAGAGGAGTGCGCATACCATCAGCAACAGTCTTGTTCTAGAGTTTAGACACGCCGTTTTGCTGAGGGGTGTACGGAGCTGTAGTTTCAACACTCACATCCCGAGACGAGAGACAGCGAGCGGTAGGACCAATGAATTCACTGCCACGATCATAACGAAAGACGTAAAGACGACAGGCACAAGTAACTTCAGCCTGGGGAAGCCGGAATCCAGAGTGGAACAAACATCACTTTTTTGCTTGAGAGCAAAGACCTAGCACATACGGGAGAAGTCATCACTGAGGCAAATAATGTAACGACCAACCCCCCCAAGAGTTTCATGAGGAAGAGGCCCCATGACATTAGCATGCAGGAGGTGAAGAGGATGAGACGTGCGAAACTCAGAATTGGAAACAGGAGATCGATGCACCTTACCCTAAGCACAGTCAAGACTGTTTGGGGAACAAGGGGCAGGGAACGTACGAGCATCAAGGCCATCGGCGGGAAGCACGCAAAGAAGGCTGCCAGTGGCAGTAGTGTGGATGTGGCACAAGCAACGGTGCAGACGTCGGGCATGCTCAGGGGAAAGGGAGCGAGCAACATGCACATGAGCAGCAGTGCTGGAAGAGGGTGCGAAGGTGAGAACGGGGAAAAGGCAGTCACAGCGTGTACCCTGTAGAAGAATGCCGCCAGACGTGCATTGAGAGACAGAGGCAACGCTGCGGCTGGAGGAGAAGTCCTAGTCGTTGAGTGTCATAACAGACAAAAGACTGAGCTCAAGCGATGGACCATACACGACGTCTGGCAAGAACAGTTCCCCCCCAGGGCCGAGAAACCGCACAACGCCAACGCCTTGAATAAGGAGCAGCTGACCGGAACCGGTGCGGACAAAGCACACCAAACCAACAGGACCAAGGGAGACAAAAGACGTGCGCGACGAAGTCATGTGGTAGGTGGCCCCAGAATCAAGGATCTAAAAGCCACCCGACGCACGAAGAGTGGAGAGGTCACGACTCACGGCAGCAATGGCAGTATGCGGGGAGAAGCGCTGACCACAGGCAGCAAGGCAGCGTGGCAAGCGCAAAGACTGCCATTCTTCAATCCACGAAACATCAGCAAGGGGACACCCGAGAACATGACCGGACGCAGGACCATGCAACTCCCCATCAACGACACACGCAAGAGGCTCCGACCCAGAGCCCTCACTCTCACCTCCACGATCACGAATGTAACGCTGGTGGACGGCGTCAGCAAGCGCAGCGTCCAACTGGTGCTCGTCCTCAAATGGGACCAGAGTAATGACAACACCGGCAGAGGGACGACGCGGCAGGTAGGAAGGAGACGCACAGGCAGGTGGAGAGTAGGCGCCAGATGGGGGGCCATAAAAGACCGGCCCACCATACCCTGGGGGCCAACCCCAGAAATAAGGAAGTGGAGGTGGAGCAACAGTCGTGGTGTAGGCAGCGGCCTCGGTGGTGGTAGGGGAGTTGCGGCTCGGTGGATTCGTGGAGGTGGTGACACGAGAGGTGCTCCCGGAACCCCCGGAGGATTGCGCCCAGTGGGCACGCATGGAAGAGGCCAGACGCTCGTTGTCTGGTGGCGACGAATACTTTGGTGCAGGATGACCGACGGCGCCACAGTTCCAACACGTGACCGTGCTGGGAACTAAGGAAGAGGATGAGTTGCAGTTGGCGCCTTTCCCCTTGCCGTGGCGGGCCTGGCCGCTAGAGCCAGAGTAACCGACACCTTTGCCCCGATCGTGACCACGACCATCCCCTCCCCTTGGTGAAGAAGAGACGTGGCAGAGGAAGATGGTGAGAAAGAAGATGTGGAGGATGATGAGGTGGAAGGGAGCGCCGTGGTGGCACCTGCAATGGCTGCGCGATGGATGCGCTTGTTCTGGAGAGCACTCCACTAGTCAGTGAGACGTTGTGAAGTGAACTCCCAGAGAGTACCAATGCCTCCGGGAGAGTCAGCAGGCATGGGTTCAGCAGCAAGACACTCGAGCTCAGAGGCCTTCACCTCCTTGAAGATGTCTAACAACTGAGGGATGAGGCCATTAACGATGGAGAAAACAACGTGAAGCTGTCCAAGTGCCGCCTTGCCGAGAGGCAAGGCGGCACTTGCACTTCAAAAGGCGTAGAGAGCGGGCCCAATTGGCAACCGCAGTCTTGTCAGTATGCATCGAGAGCGTGTTGAACTGTACTATAAGGACACTATGTGCAGCGTGCCCAGTGACAGTGGTGTGACGCTTGATGAGTGCATAGGCACCAACAGGGTCAGCAGTTGTGCTGTGGGTAGTGTTAGTATTGTAGGACCCGATCTCATCGTTGAGATCATCGGGGTGAGTGCCAATGAGAGCATGAACAGTGCACGCAGATTCAGCATCAGTGGGCATTCAAGGGGGTTTGCTGAGGGATTTGGCACGTGGTAGTTTTCCCATAGCTGGTCACCTTGCGCCCAAGCACTGAAGTGAACTTCTCAGGAAGCAAATGAGAGGTTAGAGGTGAAATGAGGTGGTGCTAAGTCAAAGTCAGGTTCGTGCTGCGTGGGTTGTGCAAGTGCTTTGGTAGCTACAGTGCTTGCTATAGCTGTAATAGCGATGGATATAGAGGTGAGAAAGCAGGTAGTGTTGGATACGGAAGCGGGAGAGGTGGAAAACGCAGCAGCAATGTCAACGACAGTAGATGCAGCAGGCGTGGAGCATAATGCAAGCTGCAGGCAGTTGAGGACAAGATCAGCAATGTGATCGGCAAAAATTTCTTGATCACCCCGTTCAGTGCGTAGCTTTTCTACAGTGCGCTGTGCAGTGAGGGCCGCGTGAAGAGCAGCACGCTCTTTGCGCAGCTCCTCCTAGAGGGCTGCGTACTGGTCATTATCAATTGGCATGGTGAGTGGTGTGAGATTCACTCAAGAAAACATTGGCAAAGTTTACCTCGCCCAAGTGGACGTGGGACAATAAAGGAGGACGATGGTTCTCTGGACGGTGCTGCACAAAAGAGAGTGAAATACACTCACACAGTCACGAGAGAGAAAGCAGGAGGAGAAGAGGAGAGTTCCCGAGCAAGCAGGGAGGGATAGCTCACCAAGGCTAGCGACACAGTCCAAACTAGGGAGGCAGTAGAGCTGCCACTCAAGCTACAATGACTGCCACAGAGGAGGATGCAGAAACGATGAGGCAGGCGACACCATCAAAAGCTGCACCTGTGAGGGTGGAGACGGTAGCTGCAGCTGTGACTAGGATGCGGATCTGGTGACCAAGTGATGAGGATACAGCTACACGAGACACCTGAGAGGTAGAGGTCTAGATGAAGACAACACACTAGAGAGGGCGGTAACAGTAGAGGCTGCTACTGCTATGACAAAATCGGCTGCTACTGAAACCTGCGTTGCTATATTGACGGCTGCGGCTACAAGGGGACCTTGATCAACAGCACTAGTCGTGTAGGTCGCTACTGCCTTGACAGCAGCAGTCCTGGCAGGTGCACGTGGAGCATGCGCTATGGCAACAAACGTGGACAGGACATCAGTGCTAGAAACAAGGGTGGCCTCCAAAACTGTGAAGATGTCGGAGGGTCCATAAGATACAGCAGCAGCCTGAGATGTAGCGAGGGATGCCGCGCAACGCGAGGTAGCCTCGGTAGGCTGAGCTGGAGCTGTTGTTGCGACTGTTGCCGTCCTAGTAGGGGCGGCATGCTGACTCTGTAGAAGCGTCCTACGAGCAACGGGAGAGCTTACAAGAGATGAACGATGTCGTTTTTCATGTGGTGGTCCCGTTGCTGGTGCATTCTGCGCTGTCGACGAGTTGTCTGAGGCAGACTGACAATAGGCTACGTACTTGGTGGCGTCGGTACGCTCCTCGTCGTCCACAGGGTCCTAGTCTTTCCCAGGGTGATACCCCGGGTTGTCACAGCAGCGACGACCTCTCACACTGTAATCCCGGCCCGATCTGCTTTCTCCTCCTGGCATGCAGTCAACTCCTTGATGCGTGTGCATTCACGCCAAACCTTCCGAGGTGTGAGGACTGGATCTGTGTCAGGTGGTGAAGTCAGGGTGGCGGCTCAGGCCACAGGCGTGACTGCTGTTGGGTATGTAGTGGTGGAGCGAGGTGGCACAGTGCGCGAGAAGCGATGCCCAACAACAGTGCGGGACTGTGAGATGGTAGGCTGCGCACTGAGGAGGGATGCCGTGAACTAGCGGGTTGCGCGACTAGAGAGGTGCAGGCAGTAGAGTGAGGAGAGTCACCAGCATACGTGCGGCAGTTTTGCGTGGCAAGTGCCGAGAAACGAGGAGCTGCAACGTTGCGGAGCTCGATGCAGAGGTGCAAGACTGCGGAGTAGCTACGTGACAGCTAGGGCTCAGAGCTGTGGAGCTGCAGGGCAGATGCGGGCCGAGGCTAGAGTGCTGAGTGGCATTGGTGATGCAACACCCTGTGATGCTGAGCTGCAAAGCTGCAAAGTTGTGGTGTAGAGCTACAAAACTGTAGAGCAGCTGCACAACTGCGGGGCTCAGAGCTGTGGAGCTACAGAGCAGATACATGCCTAGGCAAGAGTGCCGAAGGACAGTGGTCACACAAAGCTTTGGTGCACAAGTTGCGGAGATGCGGAGTGTGGTTAAGAGGCACTGCGAGAGTGCAGGGGTTGCGGCGCTAAGAAGTTAAGGTGTAGAGGAGTGGAAGAGGCATCGAAGTGAAGATTCCCTCGTGAATGTCATTTGCACCACACCAAACAAGGTCCCGGATTGGTGGAGCGAAGGGGGTTGCCCATCCGGAGCTAGTACCAGTAGTTTGCGACAAGATGCCAACATTCATTTGCCACCATGCAAGCTAGTCACGCAAGACACCCATAGTTGTAGGTGGAGCGAGGAGTTGATGAAAAACTGCTTTGGAAGGTAGAGAGAGACAAGTGTAGTGAGTAAAGAGCTAGAGAGCTCTTAGCACGCGGTTGACCGGGCCACCCACTCGAGCAGCTCGAAGTGGGGCCCGGCCACCACCCCGAGGTCGAACCGAACCGGTCGGCTAAAAGCCGCCGTGGTCTCTCACACCTCGGAGCGATCGAGAGTGTGGCCCCGTAGGATCAGCAACCCGGTGTAAGTGCTACACAACTAGCTTAGCATGCAAGTTAGAAACAACCAAGAATCCATGAGCGTATGTGGAGCATGTATCTCTCTCATGTTTCAACCATCCAACGACCAATCACCGAATGCTGAGAACAACAAGAACTCCTTCTGGTACAGCTTGAGCATGGATGGGCTCATGCCAATCTTGCACCCGGCAGAGTAGCCTGTGATGCGAGGCTCACATCTTTATACCTGCTCCGTCACCTACAGTGATGGTGTGTATAGATGGATGGAGTCAAGAGATCACATGCGTGTTTTAACTGAGACCACTAACAGTCCCTACCCAGAACCCTTTTTGTTTCGTGCATGACTTGTGACTGTCATCACACACTGACTCAGCGCTAACGCTAAGTCAAGTGACAAGCGGCTAGGAAGGTTCCAGGAAGTTCCTCATGGTTGTAGAGCAAACGAGCAAAAGCTTGTTGTGCAATGCTCCAGAGACACAGCAAAGAAGTAGTGAATGGCAACAGCAACATCCACCCATAATAGTAGTAGCAGATCCCAGAAGGACCCACCATGACTACATTGCAACTGAGTGGTGGAAGCAGACAAAGCAGTGGTGCCAGCTGCAAGCAACACCAACAACAGCAGCCATAGCAGCACCAGTGGGGGGAGGCATATGCAGCACCAATGGCTACAGGCAACAGCTGTACAAGCAAAAGCAGCTGCAACAGCAGCGACGGAGGTCAGCAACCACACTAGCAGCCGTAGTAGCAACGGTAGTGGTGAGCAGCTGTAGTATCAACAGTATTAGAGGGCAGCAGCCTCAGTAGTAGCTGTAGTAGAAGCAAAGGCTGCAAGTAACTCCTGCTATGGCAACGGCGAGAAGTTGTAATAGGAGCACAGAGGGCTGTAGTCATATTGGCAGCCGCAACAGCATTGGCAGTGGCAAGTGGCTACAGCAGCAATGGCGGAGGGTAGCAGCCTCAACTGCAGTTGCAGTAGTAGTGGTGGCTACGAGTAGCTGTAGCTGTAGTGGCAGCGAGAAGCAGTTGCAACAACAACTGTAGTAGCAGCGGCGGCAGGTAGTAGTCGCGGCGTAAGTATTACTGGCTGCAAGCTGTTGCACACGCGCTCCGCAACCGTAGCAGCAGTAGCACGCGTAGCAGGAGCAGCAGGCGACCGCAGAAGAGTCGGCAGCAGCAACAGGCAACAACAGCAGTGCATAATTATAGCAGATGCAACGACGCTTTGTTGTGGGTGCTGCAACATTGGCAACAGAAGCATGTACGTGACGCGGCTGCCAGGTTGGACGCAGTTCCGACGTGCCCCGACCGGATCTACACTTGGTGTTCACGACTCCTTGTTTTGGCGTGTGGTTTTGAGTCTAAGTGTGAGCTTTCTGGTCGCCTCACGTTATGTTTCTGGGAGTGGAAGACGGTTGTAAGAAAGTCGCTTTTGCGAAGGGAATACCATGATTTTGCATTAGTTTTCTGGCCATGGACATAATCTGAACATTTGTAGGGCTAGTCATGAGATCTGCAATGCATCAAATCATGCATCATTCGGATCACCGTAGCTCCCGCTACCTCAACCAAAGTGCAACATCCCAAACCAGCTGCTGAGTCGGCAGCGCGCACCACGTCGCCCGCCGAGGCGCTCTCAATTGGAAATGATTTAAGGGCATGTAGGCCCATGCAAAAACAAACATGAGCTCTGTGTGTGAGTAGCGATGCAAGACGACAAGCATTTGGCGAAGTCTGGAACGCTGAATATAAAAGAACAAGGAGAGTTTACAAAGGAGCCCCTAGCACACTTATGTAGGGGTGCCAGTAGCTAGCCGCACCGGGCCCCGTCACCCCTGCTGAACACAAATGAGTCAACAGGGAGAACACACTGCATACACCATGAGAAAAACAAAGGTGGTCTCATCGAGGCACCGGAATAGCTCTCCGAGTGCCCGGGTCTCGACCACCGAAAAAGTAAGAGCAGTGCCAAAACATCTTGGAATCAACGTCCAGACGTCCAAAACAGCTTTTCGAACATCGGAAGCGCTAGTACAGCCACCGGATCTCCTCGTCGCACTGGTACAATCCACCGGGTGCGCCGGTCTCAATCCAACGAGAAAACTCTCCTAACTCTAGAGAAGTCAATAGGGCTACCGGAACGCATCGAGCGCGTCTTGCCGGCGCTGTAGTAGGTGCTGGAGAAGTCTCGGGACACTCGGAGGCTCGTTGTGTCGTCACGCCCTCCTCTATCATGTACCGCCAACGTGGGTATATGCATCGGCGTCAGCCGTGATGGGTGGAAGCCACACAAACCAACACTCCCCCTGGCTGACATAGCCATCCACGCCAGAACAAATGAACGAAGGCACAGAACAACAATGTATGCTAAACCACAATGTGCATCAGTAAACCACACACACACTGATTTGCTTACCATCAAAGGTCTCCCTCGAAACTTGCACATCTCACCAAGTGTGTGGGTCTCGACCATGAGAGGAGTGATGCACACGCACACAAACTAGTGTAATACACATCATACACATGGCAGACGAAAAGATGGTCTCCTCGTGACACTGGCGGTACCAGTGCCTGAGTCTCGACCGCTACGAGCATTCCAACACAATAGCATCATCATCCAAACACAGGATCATGGGAGGATCTCCTCGTAACATGGGTGCAACTCACCACGTGTCCGGGTCTCGACCACTAAGAGCGATCTAGCTCGCATGCACATGCCACACGCAGTATAGCCACACACCAAGACACACAATCACATGGTCTCCTCGTGACACTGGTACAACCTACCAGGTGTCCGGGTCTCGACCAATAGTGTGCTAGCATCCACATGCAGCTGTGCAGGCACGTAGCATGAGCCACACGTCGGATGCTGTAGATGCTCACAGCAGCACATGGACCTCGCCATGCATCTCCCATGATGTCGTGTCAGGTCGAGGTCCACACAACACTCCCCCTGGGCAGATGAACCTGGCAGTGATGTCCTCGATGGAGATGCTGATGTCGTAGCTGAACAGATCCTGGGTGATGAGTCATGTGGTATGTCCATCATGTAGAATAGCTCCCCTTGTCACGTGCGAGTTGGCTCCCATACTCAAAGACGAAGTAGTGTCTCAGGCTGCGACTCCTCACGTCAAACTGCATCACCTGGAGTGTACCAGTCCCCACGTGACTGCCAAGGGTCCCAATTGACACTCGCTCCTCTGTCCGCTCTACTACGATGCATCTCTGTATACCGGAGGAGAGGGAATGGGTGAGCAGCACGCAAGCGTGGATGAAGTGGCAGAGCTGGCCTCCGAGGCGGGATAGAGCACCTTCAGGCATAGGGGTGTACCGCAAGAAGAGGAGAGCTGGAGCGACAAACCGGATCACCACTCGTGGATGAAGATGATGATGAGGCAGGTGAGTCGGGTGGATGAAGGTGCGTGATGGCAGTAGTAGAAGAAGGAGGAGCGATGATGGGGTCAACAGGAGCAAGGATGGCGGAAGCCGAAGGCACGCTCACCTCTCCTATGACAGTTTCTCCAACGGACGTCATACTCGGAGCTCGTACAAGATCCTCCCCGAGTATAGGTGTGCCAGATGCTGTTGGCAGAAGGCTCCTGCCGATAGCACTAATGCTCCCCTCCTCTGAGAGTCGCTCACGCGCTGCCATCATCTCCTACTGTAGCATGACTACACGCTCCTGCAGATCAATATCATCTGCCCCACACATGTCGAGGTGGCCCATGTTTACCTGGTGTAGGATAAACTTTGCCTCACTTGATGTTGCACATGCAGACTGCACAACTCGTGAGTACAACGCCATCTACATCTGTGCTGCTCAAGACAATGGAACTGGAGCTGTTGCATCCTCCTAGGGGTCAACCAAGCTCGCAATGTGCTGAGACGCTGGAACATTGGATGCAACTACAGCTGTCACATCCACATCAGAGCTGGTGTCTGTCATGCGAGGAGTGAGCAGTCGCATGCCGAGAGAGAAGGAGAAGGAGGAGTCGTCAAAGTCCATGGAGCATGTGGAAATGTCGTCCGTGCAGGTACTGCCACTCTCAACATTGATGTGATTAGTAAGGTCACAAACTGGTGAAAACAAGGGGGCAGAACTCACTTCCTGCTGATGAGGTGACTCCATCCGCGTGTACGAATCTGCTCTAGTGTCCTCGACTGTTGCCGTCGTGGACACTGGTGTGCAGGACTCCGGCTCGACAATGCCTGTCAAGGCGACGAACAAGCGTAGCTGGCGCTCACGCACTATCTCACCGAGAAGGCTGGTCGCTGCCACCTGCTCGATGATAGATTGAGGACCACCATTTGACTCCGTCATGTATGTCGCTGATCCGTCGTGTATACGGGAACCCAGAGACTCAGGGAACATGGGTGACTCCTCACGCTCAAGCTAGACCTTAGGTAGCGCATATGACATGGTGAAACCTGCTGAGTCTGCTGCAGCACGTTTCCCAATGATACCTCTCAGAACTGCTGCTCTCAAGAATGCCTCAACCTCCAAAAGACCAACCAGCTAACTCTGCTCATGCACTGCAACTACTGTCGTACTGGTGTGAATCTCGTACGCCAATGCCCCCGGAGATCCGTATGGGGCATCCCGATCCGCACGATACTCGTGTACCACCGCCAGGCCGCCACCGGTTGGAGTTGCGAGAGGCACCACCCAAGCACGCGGCACCTGCACTCCTCATGATGCAACCTGCTGCTGAAGAACGCCCGGCTCCTGTCCCAGCGTAGATGTCGAACTCGATGACATACATGTCTCAAGCCCCCCAACCTCTACTGGACTGGTAAGATCCTGCAACATATACTCTCCCAAAAGTCTGGTAGACGCATCCCGATCCATACTGGACTCCTGTGCCGTCGCTGGGCCTCCACCAGTTCTAGCAGCGAGTGGTACCGTCCAAGGACGTCGTGTCTGCGCTCCTCCTGATGTAACCTGCTTCTGTGGAAAATCTAGATCCAGCCCGGACGAGGAAGTCGAGCTCGATGAGACGGAAGCCTCCACCATAAACGCCATGTCGCTATCGGACTCCACGCCATGTGATGTCACCATATCATGTGAGTCTGCCTGAGCTGACGCTCAGGAACCACAGCCCGGCGTGAGTGCGGATCCTGTCGCTACTGTCACATCAGGCAATGCGCAGTGACCACACTCCCCCTCAACAGGTACAACAACGGAGGCCGAGGAGGAGGATGTATCAAAACCGGCACGAGCACGGCATGTGGAGTGCTGAAGCCGACGTCGCGGGGTCACTCGACTGGAATGACTGTATAAAGAAATGTCATCGCGAGGTGGCGTCGTGGTCGCAGCAGAGTGGAGGATCAAAAGGATGGTAGTAGCCTGGGACTTGCTAACAGGTGGACCTAAAGGTACACCATCGAATGAGGAAGGAGGAGAGGATGGAGGAGATGTGATCAAAGAGGCCGTCGACAAACGAGTAGAAGAAGCACGCTCAGTGACGACGAGGTCACAAAGCTGCTGAACCGTCTGCCGGAGGTCGTGGATCTCAGGGAATATGCTCCCCAGAGGTCCAGCTAGGGGATTTTACCAACGCTGGTAGATCCGTATGTTGTGGAGGACGCAGGCTCGGACGAGGCTGTAGCCAAGGTGGATGCCAGCCGGGAGGGCGCGTCCAACAGCGACGCCAACCATGACGTCCATGACCACAGTAGTGACAGTCGAACGCGCAGGGCGCCTGCTCAGATGTCCGCACACTCATCTCGTGCGCTGGACGATCGATAGGTACCGAGGGCACCTACTCCCGGTGGTAAACACCAAGCCACGGGTGAGAATGAGGCCAGTAGGTACTGTCACTCCTGGAGGTCACGGCATCCGAGTCAGCAAATATGACCAGACAGGACAAGTTGCACTACCACAGAATGCCCGAAGACTAAAGTCTGACTAACTGCGGCCACTAATGCTGCTGCCACTAATAGAGCGAAGACTGCTCCAAGACGAGAAGAGGTGGCGGCTGCAGGTGTGGCTGCTGCTCCAAGTGGTAGACGACCTTCTCCTCGGAGATGGTAATACTCGAATCCACCATCGATCCTACGGAGTAAAGTGCGCGCACGAATCCATGGCCCCAGGGAGACGTCAGTCCAGGACACGTCTCAAAGTGGAGACTCACAATCCGTTGCTGACTCACAATCCGTTGCCGACTCACAATCCGTTGCCGACTCACAATCCGTGGAGACTCACAATCCGCTGTCGACTCACAATCCGTTGTCACCTGAGAAGGTGAAACTGCAAGCGCTGGAGCAGCCGCCGCACTATGTAGACGTTCCAACTTTGCCCGATACGGCTATTGGTGCTATGAACGCGGCAGTTGCTACGGCGGTGGTAGTTGGACGATTCCCTTTTTTTGTCGTTATTCTCTAGCCCTCAGCCCCCCTTTTGCGTTTCTTTTTTTCTTTTGCCCTCACCCTCCTTCCCCCTTTTTTTCCTTGTTCTCCCCTCTGCTTGCCTTAAGCCCTTGCCATTTTTTTGTTTTTTTCTTTTCCTTTTCCACTCGCTTTCAGGCGTACCCCTTTTCGTATTTTTGGTTACTCGCCCCTCCCCCTTTTCTTGATTGTCCCTAAGGTGGGTGAATGGAGAAAATAAGGAAGGAGGGGGGTGTCCGGCTCGTCCGGCCCTCCCTCCCGTGCACGCTCGCTTGCTCGCTTGCTGAGCGAGCGAGCGAGTGAGCAAGTGTGGGGGAGGGGAGGGACAGAGGAGGGACCGAGGAGGGAACGGGGGGGGGTCTGCCCCTCTCCGCCGTCGGCCCCTCTGTCGGTCGGCCGACGGAGCCAACAGGGCCGACGGGCCCCTCCGAGGGGCCCCTCAGAGGGGCTTGACGGAGCCCTACGAGGGCCCCCTCAAGAAGAAGGGAGGGGGGCAAACGGGGCCGACGGGCCCCCTCAAAGGACCCCCCCCATCAGAAGAGGGATGTGAGGCCCTCCTCGCAACGGCAGCAGCAGTTGCAGTGGCAGGTGCAGCTGCTGCGGTTGCTGCTGCTACTACTGCTTCTGCTACTGCTGCTGCTTCTACTACTACTGATGTTGCTGGTATTGCTCTACGCAGTACCTGCTCCTCCTGCTTTCTGCTGCCGTCGCTACTGTTGCTGCTGCTTGCTGCTACCGATGCTACTGCTTGCTGCTGTCGCCGTTGTTGCACACTGTTACTGCTGCCGTTGCTGCTACACGCTACTGCTGCTGCCGTCGCTACTGTAGTGGCTGCTATTGCTGTTGCTATATGCCGCTACTGCGGACGCCACTGTTGCAGCGGCAAATGCGTTGCTGCAGCTGCTGTTGCTTTGAGCGGCTACGCTGTCGCTATTGCTCCTACTGCGTGGCCCCACAGCTTCCACTATTGCTTCGCCTACTGCTGCTATTGCTGTTGCCACCGCAATCCCTAGTGCTGATGTTCGCGGCTCACCGCCATTGTGGCATTCACGTGCAATCGTTTTGCGCTCCCTCACGCTGCTACCAGCGTGGCGCCACGTGGCGCGTTCTTTTTGCGTTCCGCCCACTACTACTGCTTCTTCAGCTCACACACCCCCCTGGCTCTGATACCAAATTGGAAATGTTCCAAGGGCATGCAGGCCCATGCAAAAATGAACATGAGCTCTGTGTGTGAGTGCGATGCAAGACGCCAAGAATTTGACAAATTCTGGAACGCAAAATAAAAAAAAACAGGGAGAGTTTACAAATGAGCCCTTAGCGGGCTTGTATAGGGGCGCCGGCAGCTAGCCGCACCGGGCTCCGTCATCCCTGGTGAAGCCAAATAAGTGAACAAGAAGAACACACTGCAAACACAATGAGAGCAACAAAGGTGGTCTCTTCGAGGCACCGGAACAGCTCTCCGAGTGCCCGGGTCTCGACCACCGAGAAAATATGAGCAGTGTCCAAAAATCTCAGAATCAACGTCCAGACATCCAAAACAGCTTTCCGAACATCGAAAGTGCTACTACAGCCACCGGGTCTCCTCGTCGCACCGGTACAGTCCACCGGGTGGGCGGGTCTCAACCCACCAAGAAAACTCTCCTAACTCCGGAGAAGCCAAAGAGGCTACCAAAACCCATCGAGCGCATCTCGTCGGTGCTGTAGTAGGTGTAAGAGAAGTCTCGGGACACTCCGGAGGCCCGTAGTATTGTCACGCCCTCTATCATATACCGCCAACGTGAATACCTGCTAGGAAGCTTCCTAACCTTGCTGCTGCTGATGTGGCAACACTCTCCAGTTAGCTAGCGCACTAGCAAGCAAGCAGGTGCAAGAAACAGCAAGGATCAGGCTAGGAAGACGCCCAAAGTCTCATAAGCTCCAATAGCTTAGTAATGCAGAGAGAGTTGACAACTGACAAGCACACAGCATAAATACCTGCTGCGGCACGCGGCGGGTGACGCACGCGGCAGTGTCCGTTTGTCCTAAAACCGGCTCAAAACCATTGTTTTGGCTGCAACTCTGCGCACACGCATCCAAACTCAACACCGTCTGAACCTAAAGATGCAAAATCTTGAGCCGGACGCTACGACTGGTCACACGCACAGGTCCGGCATCGATCGGTGGAAGGACAATGCAAAACATGCAAATTGGGCTAGAGAGCAAGTCCATCGAGAAAACTCTAGCGTCTGCAGAAAAACTCCAGAGCACCCCAGCAAGCACCCGGGACGTCATGGCAGCCGTCTGACAACTGCTGGTGGATGGATTGACCAACCGTCAGTGCTCCGGCGCCAGCTGGGCCCGCATCAGGGATCTTCACGAGCATGGACACAACAGAGTGGTCACAGTAAGCTGTACAAATGGACGGAAATAACTCACATCACAACACTCGCCCATGACCCGATGGTACGCATGTCCATACACGTGTAGAAGTGACACAGGTGCACAACAAGATGCTCAATAGTCCATGCTCACACACCCCACTCTCAGCCACTCTCAGGCAAGGGGCGTAGCCCGACAGAACGAATGGCCACCATGAACTTTCCACGCGCAAGTGCCTTGGTCAAAAAGTCAGCCCGTTGCATGTCCCTGCCGACCCAGATGATGGAGATCACCTGTCGCTCCACAAGATCACGCACAAAGTGATGCTCAACAACAATGTGCTTCGTGCGTGCATGAACACACCAGAGTTCTCTACAATGGCAAGAGCACTCTGGTTGTCACAGCGGAGAACGATGCAAGGCACAGACTGACGCAACTCACGAAATAGACGTTGTAGCCACACCGCCTCAGCAAGCCCCCAGAGCAACATACTCAGCCTCTGATGAGCTACGTGCGATACAACCCTGCTTGCCACTGCACCACGACACAATGGTGCCACCAAGTAGGAACACGTAGCCTGTCCGACTGCGTCCATCAGGACTCCACGCCCAGTTACTGTCTCTGTAGCCATCGACTACCACCGAACACTGCCATCAAAAAGAGAGTCCGAGATACAGTCTGGACACCACGTACTGCACCACTTGCACAGCCGCATGAAAGGCTCTCGCCCGAGGACACTGTGAAAACTGTGCAAGGAGATTGATGGCAAAGGCAATGTCGGGTTGTGTGGTAGTGGCCAAGTACATCAAGGAGCCAATCAGGCGCAAGTACAAGGTCACGTCCACTGTCTCCCCCAGGTCCGCGGGCTCATCCACCTTCAGAGCATCCTGCCCGTCAGGTGTGATGGGGGTGGAGGCTGTAGGAACTATGCCCTGAAGGTCAGCAAACCGCTCTCCCACAACGTGGGCGTAACGTACCATATGCAACAAGAGTGTCCTTCGCTGACGATCACACACGATCTCCATCCTGGGAAACAGAGCTGCATGACCAAGGTCCTTCATCGTGTAGGCAGCCTGGAGAAGTGCCTTGGCCTCCTTCACGGCCTCCATTATAGGAGACGCAATCAGGAGGCTGTCCAGGTAGACCAGGATGGCATTGAAGCTCTTAGTTGTCCGTCTGAGAAAGAGGGGCGGGTCAGCGTCATTCTGTACGTAACCAGCACGTGTCAGTGTACCATTGATCTCCAAGTTCCAACACCTGGGTGACTGTTTTAGGCCGTACAAGGCCTTGCGTAAGCGCGAGACCTTGTCACCAACCTCGAATCCAGGTTGCTGGACCATGTAGATCTCCTCCTCTAAGGTGCCATGGAGGAACGCGTTGTTCACGTCCATCTGGTGTAGCTCCTAGTCGTGGTGAGAAACAACCCTGAACAGAGCGCGAGCGATGGTCATGCGGCCAACGGGTGCAAAGGTGTCAGTGAAATCTACTCCCTCAACGTGCGGGAACCCCTTGGCCGTCAAGCGAGCCTTGTAGCGATCTAGTGTGCCATCAGGCTTCACCTTCTTGCGAAAGACCCACTTGGCCTGTACAGCCTTCCGCCAAAGCGGGAGGTCGACAAGCTCATAGACATCGTGCTCACAGATGGCTCTCAGCTCATCCTCACAAGTAGCACACCACAGGTCTGCTTCATGAGCTGAGAGTACCTCCTTCAACGTGCCTGGATCAGGCATCTTCGAGGGAGTGCTCCGGGTGGCTAAGACACATGCCTCCGGACTCGGTCTGACCACGACAAGGTCGGCTGCGGCATCGCAAGCGACCAAGAACTCTCAAGAGACCAACTCGTGGCCGACAGGACATGCTAGGTGCACCTCAGTATAGTCTGCCTGGACACTCAAGCCAAGGGCCTTCATGCCAGGCTTGCTACTCTGAACACTACGAGTCGGGCGTCTGGGCGCAGAGTCAGCAGTCCGCTAGGCCCAAGAGGCCAATGGTTGAAGGCGACCACCGGGCTCACGGGAGTAGCCCGATGAAGCGTTCACCTTAGGCTGTGGGGAAGGCTGGTGAGCCAGAGCTATAGGGGACATGAGTGCATGCACGGGAGTGGGTGTGACGGAGGGGACTGACATTGGTACGAGATCGGGTGTGCCAGAGGAGTGTGACTCCGGCACGAGATCAGGTGTGCCAGAGGGGACTGACGCTCGTACGCGATCAGGTGTGGCACAGGGGACGGGCACAGGCACGAGATCGGGTGCACCAAAGGGGTCTCACATGGGCACGGGATCAAGTGTGCCAAAGGGTACTGATGAGGCTACTGGAACCACAAGCACGATGGCCGGATCATCAGCAGCCGGAGGCCGGACCACAGGTGAGGAGGCTCGGCTAGACCCATCCGCAGGAATAGACTCCCCCATCCGCCGGGAGGCCACACAAGTGGGAATGTGGTCAACGGCCAGCGACAGAATGCTGGACAAGTCGCGATAGGTGAGAGCTTAAAAAAAGAGTGCATCTCGAGATTTGACAATGCGATGGCGTGCAGGGTCCCAAAAACGCTAGGCCTTCGACCGCGGGGAGATGCCGAGGAAGGTACACATGCGTCCCCGAGGTGAGACCTTAGACCCCTACTGGTGCTCGGTGTACCAGACACAGGCGAGGGACCCCCAAATGCGAGCGAGACGGAGATCAGCACGATGGCCGAACCACGACTTGTATGGTGTGACATGGTCTGGAAGTGGACCATGCGACAAGCGGTTCCAGACCCACGTCATGTAGGAGAAGCCCTCAAAGGCAAAGGACTCGGTAGACCGCACTCAGACCGCATAACGCAAACCGCATCCTCCATGGTGCGGTTCCGACGCTCAAACACACCGTTCAGCTGTGGTGTAGCAGGGGCAGAAAGCTGGTGAAAGATACCGTGCTCGGCAAAGTAGGCATCCATCTCGCCTAAGAACTCGCCACCATGATTGGAGCAGAATGTGTGCAGGGTGTGACGAGACTGACGCTCAGCCATCACAAGCCACAGGCGGACCGCCAATGCGGCATCGCTTTTGTGGCGGAGGCTCTGACCCATCGCATCCGGGTGAAGTCATCAGTCAGGGTGAGAACATATTGACCGCGATAAGAGAGAGACTCGACTGGGAGAGGACCGAGAAGGTCCGACTGGACCAACTCTAGTGGGCGCAGTGCCCGCGAGGAGGAGTCAGGGTAAGAGCAGCGATGCATCTTACCCTGGGCAAAAAAAAGACAGTCGGTCTTGGGCAACTTCTCAAAAGAAGCTGCGTCAAGACCGAGGGCTGGCTGAGTGCGAATGAGCTTGGACACAGTGTCCGAGCTCACATGGCAGAGGCAACGATGTAACAAGCACTGGTGCTCAGGGGAGAGAACACCAGTGACAAACACTCGCGCAGAGGAGAGAGGTGGAGAAGAAACAGAGGGAGTGCAACGACACATATGATATAGATCATCAACAACAGAGGCACGCAGCACGATGGCGCGTGTGTCAAGAGCAGTCACTATGGCAGAGTCAGCAGAGTGCTCAACAGTGAGACCCATCCTGGTGCATGCACGAATACAGAGCAGGCTGAGCTCAAGAGCAGGGACAAAGAGCACATTAGAAACATACAAGGGGCCACACGGACCATCAAACCGCACAAATCCAACTCCCTGCACAGGCAACGACTGACCAGACCCTGTGCAAACAGACCGAACGGACGCAACGGGACCGAGCACAACCAAGTCACTACGACGACATGTCATGTGATGGATGGCCCCAAAGTCAATAATCCAGGTGCCACCCGGCTCACGACCAGTCGTCAAAACTGAGCAACGTGCCACAGAACACTCTACCTCTGCAAGACGCTCAGCAGAGGACTTGGGACAACGACGAACAACACGGATCAGTGACTCATCAAGCCAGTTGGTATTGTCAAGTCCATCCTCATCGCAAGTCAACATAGCTCCACCACAAGCATCATCACGAGAAATAGACGTAGTAAGACAAGATGTGTCGGGACCACTCGGCTATGACAATATACTTGCACCTCCCTGAGTACGAAACGCCAGTAGCTGACGAAGCTCCGCGATCGTGCGATCCCGAGGGCCCACATCACCGCTATCGCCTGATGAAACAGATGCGTCTGCTGCACTCGTGGTCGCGACGCGCCCAGTCCGTGTGTCACTCAAAGAAATCCGCTGTGTGTACGCCGCCTAAAGGCCGCGCATGATCCGAGTCCAATCAAGGGGCTGCTCACACTCCGTGGAGCGGTGAGCGCCTCCACAGTTGTAGTAGTGGACAGAATGTCCACTTCCACTACTCGTCGGCTGCTGCTGCTACTGCTGTTGTCCCTTCCCACGTCGCTTCTTCCCCTTCTTCCCCTGTGCAGCTGCTGCAACGCCCTAAGTGTGGCCGCTCGGGGTAGAGGAGGAGGAGGAGGAGGAAGCGGTGGAGGTGGGACTGGTGAGCAAGGACAGAGGCGTAGGAGGGGTTGTTGTCACTGTTGCAACAAGTGGACTCTGCTGATGCGCGATGGCAGCCTCATGAGCCGATGTGGCCTGGATGAAGTAGTGATGGGCCCAAGGAAGCAGTTGTAGTGACTCTGATAACTCAGAGAGAGCCACACGATCAACGCTCGTAAAGAGCTTCACATGGTCCAAATGAGCCCCCATCATGATGGTGTCGAGTGCCCACAACTACGTCCCGCCACCGGTCCCAAGGCGCGTGTTAAGGCGCATCGCGTGCCTCCAATAGTCAGCTGTAATCTCTGTGGGACTCTGACGGAGGGAGTGAAACTCACGTAGTCGGGTCACCCTCGTGGCATGGGTCTCCGCAGCGAGAAGTGTCAGGGCCAGCTCCCATCCCTGACGAGGATGTGCTCCAGACCCGGTCCCGGCCTCACCGAGAAAGGGTCGGAAGTCGACCACAGTCTCCCGCAGCATGGCGTAGAGGAGACCCCGCATCCCTCTCGCCGTTGTCTGGACCTGGTGAGCATCGCAGGTCTGGTACTGGCTGTGGTAGTAGAGCCAGACACCCTATGAATCGGCCCACACCTGAAACAAAGCAATTGAAGCCCTCGTCACTATCGTAACGGGGTGGAGGTGTCTCAAAGTCCTTTGGTCGTCGCTCCTTGGGGAGGGCGACCTCAGGCTCGGGAGACGGTGGACGGGGTATGGGGAGCCCACCAGTGAGAGAAATGCCACCAAAGGTGAACGCTGCTGAATGACGTGACTGATCCTGACAGCGAGAAGGTGGCGGAGTGGGAGGCTGTGATCCCAAACGTAACTCAGAGATGCGCTCCTCAAGCACACGAATCACGTGCTCGCGTGATTCATCCTCAATCTCCTCGTCATCCGAGGTGTCCACCTGTGATGAGTGATGTTGAGGCTGCGGCGCTATGTAGGGTGTAGACTGCTCAGCAGATGGTGCAACTCCAGTAGATCCTTTAGGTGGTTGTTGTGAAGCTATCGAACGACCCCGCAGTAACTCCATGATCTCCTGCAATGCGTCCGATTACCTCTGCTACTGCCGGCGCATCTCGTCCTGCGACCGACGAAGCTCGTCGATCATGCGGGACTGCGACCGCGGACTCATAACGCCCAAAAAGGAGGAAGAGAGGTCAACGAGTCCTTTGTCCTTGTCACAGACCGGCGCCATCGCAATGCTCAGTATGGGGCTGAATGTAAAAAATACTCCAAACAAGAAACTGGCAGCGTTTCTCGAGGAGTTGAAACGCAGCTTACGCAGGCTTGCGTAAGCCTCGAGAGTGTTTCTCAAGGAGTTACGCAACACTGCTGCTGCACAGCAGTGCTGCACAGGTGCGTGCGCACAGGTGCTGCTACGCTGCTGCTGCTGCTGCGCTGCTCGTGCTACTTGCGGCTGCTGATGCTGTCGCAGCTGCAAGCTGCTGCCACCGCTGCACGCTGCCACTGCTCGCAGCCGCCGCCGCAAGCAGCTGCCGTGAGCTCCTACTCCTTTTTTTTGTGTACAGGCTGACAGCCAGATATGGCTGCTACTGCCACCCTGTGGTGCTGCTGTTGGCCGGCGTGACTGCTAGATCTCGTCACTGCCGCAGCTCCACTTGCGACGGTGGTGGCGATTGCGTGGTGACGTCGCTGTTGCTAACGTCGGTTGCGAAGGGTCCCAGGATGTGGCGGCGGCAGTAACTCTCACTGCTGCTACCTGTGTTGTGTCTCTGCATTGCAACTCAGTGAGAGGGGTCTCGCTGCTCTGATACCACAAAAAATTGCTAAGAAGCTTCCTAACCTTGCTGCTGCTGATGTGGCGACATTATCCAGTCAGCTAGCGCACTAGCAAGCAAGCAGGTGCAAGAAACAGCAAGGATCAGGCTAGGGAGACGCGCAAAGTCTCATAAGCTCCAATAGCTTAGTAATGCAGAGAGAGTTGACAACTGAAAAGCACACAGCATGAATACCTGCCAGGGCACACGGCGGGTGACGCACGCGGCATTGTTTGTTTGTCCTAAAACCGGCTCAAAATCACTGTTTTGGCTGCAACTCTGCGCACACGCATCCAAACGCAACACCGTCTGAACCTATAGATGCAGAATCTTGAGCCGGACGCTACGACTGGTCACACGCTCAAGTCTAGTACCGATCGGTGGAAAGACAATGTAAAACATGCAAATCGGGCTCGAGAGCCAGTCCACCGAGAAAACTCTAGCATCTCCGGAAAAACTGCAGAGCACCCCAGCAAGCACCCAGGACGTCATGGCAGCCGTCTGGTAGCTACTGGTGGATGGATCCACCAATCGTCAGTGCTTTGGCGCCAGCTGGGCCCGCATCAGGGATCTGCACGAGCATGGACACGGTCGAGTGGTCAAAGTAAGCTGTAAAAATGGACGAAAATAACTCATGTCACAATACAACGTGGGTATATGGATAATGCATGAGCGTCAGCCGTGACGAATGGAAGCCACACAAACTAACACTCCCCTTGGCTGGCATAGACGTCCCCGCCAGAACAAATGAATGAAGGCACTGAACAACAATGTATGCTAAACCAAAATGTGCGTCAGTTGACCACACACACATTGATCTGCTACCCATCGAAGGTCTCCCTCGACACTGGCACATCTCACCAAGTGTCTGGGTCTCCACCATGAGAGGAGTAATGCACACGCGCACAAACCAGTGTAATGCACATCATATACATGGCAGACAACAAGATGATCTCCTCGTGACACTGGCGGTACCAGTGCCCGGGTCTCGACTGCTACAAGCAATCCAATACAATAGCATCGTCATCCAAACACATGATCATAGGAGGATCTCCTCGTAACACGGGTGCAACTCACCACATGTCTGGGTCTCGACCACTAAGAGCGATCTTGCTCGCATGCACATGCGACACGCAATATAGCCACACAGCAAGGCTCATGAGCACATGGTCTCCTCGTGACACTGGTACAACCGACAAAGTGTCCAGGTCTCGACCAACAGTGTGCTACCATCCACATGCAGCTGTGCACGCTTGTAGCATGAGCCACACGCCGGATGATGTAGATGCTCCCAGCAGCGCATGGGCCTAGCCATGCATCTCCCATGACATCGTGTCAGGTCGAGGTCCACACAACAAGGACCCATCAAAAGATCCGTTCTGGAGTGCCAGCTAATAGGAGAGTATCACCACGTCAACAACAGAAAAGCTAGGAAACCTCTTAGCATGTTTGGTACGTTGTAGGTTCCCGACTGTGCGGAGGAGACTTAGAATGATGATGCCCAGGGCTGATGGCGGTATTGCCGGTACCGCGGTATACCGTGTTTTTGTACCGCGGTACTAAAGTATCGCAGTACGGTATTGTTTTTAACGATACCGGTACGGTATCGGTACTGACCTGGCAGGGTACCCCTCTTCCGTACCGCAGTACCATACCGCAGTACAGTACCACGGTAGACATAAAGTCAAAGGCTCGCTGTTGTACTTGTAATGCTAACGTGGTATGATAACGTGAATGGACAAGAATGTAACAAACTAGCGCGGATGACACTTTTCGACTGACGAGGACATCATAAAAGGTCGCACATGTTGCGCAAATCGGATAAGTCGCTCATGCAATGCGATCTAGTGCGATCTAATTTCCGTCTCCCTTTAAGACCTCAAGTCAACATTCAGGATTGTGCCCATTTGCTTAAGTTCATACCTTGCATTCTTAGAACATACATCGGAGCTGTCCATTTTTTAAACCAGTTTGTTTCTAAACATGTCTCTCATTCAAATGTGGTTCAGGATATCCACGCTGAGAAATAGTTGTCAAGTCTCGCTAGATATGGCTCGTTTAAATGCGGTGTCACCAAATTGCAGAAATTTGGTTGTGCTTGTACCAAACAATGCATAGTTATGCTTTATGTTTCAAGACCTTGATAGTTAGAAGCAAGAGGTGACGAAGTTGGTCCTGTTGAAGTTCGTCGGCCACTCACAACTCTATGCCCTTTTGCCTCTCACATTCTGCACACATTCTATACAGATTAAATGACAATGGTCCCACCTGGGGAAAACGCCCAACATGCCCATTCTGGTTGAAGCTGGTGGCGTTCCAAGCTACTGCTGCTGCTGGACCCAGGAATCAACTTGAGCACAAATGAGACCATTGCATGATTTCATGGAGTTTCTATGACCCTCTGTGATGCGGTAGATGCTAGGGCCGTACACTCTCACTGCCGTGCCTGCATCATTTTATCTTGCTTTGCATGTGATGGGGGAGGTGTTTATTTCCCGGGTGCTGATCCTTAGGAGGCCACCGTGCCGGTCTTGACCGTGCGTCGGTGAGTAGCCACCCTCGGTTATTCCGTGAGGTCGGGCTCGACCCTCGGGTGGCGACACTTGCTCACCCGAGCTCGACGCTCGTGGTGAGCGGGTGCAAACCGGTACATGTCTTGCTCGCTCCCCCCTTCATCTTTTTGTCTTAGTTGAGTGTCAGACTTTGCAAGCAAGTTACCTCATCCATGGCGTGTCTCGCTTGTTGGTGTTTGCTGCGTTCTCTCGCCTCACCACACATGGATTGGGTACCCTATGCAACTTCCTAGTAACTACTGGTATCAGAGCGTGTGAGTTTCCTCTCTCACTGTTCCGCTATCCTGGTCCTTGAAGCCAGCGGCCACCTTCTCCCATGGCCCGTGCATCACCTCAGCTGTCCTCGCGGTAGCTCCGCGTCTCCACTTCACGACAACTCGCAGCAGCCTTCTAAGCTGCTGTGCTTCACCACCCTTGACATCTCACGGCGGTTGGTCGTCTCCCGAGGCCCGGCAGATTCTCTCCCGCTCATTTGGGTGTGCGCACGGGCTCTCACTCCCGTCAGTGGCCGCAGTCTCTCCCGGTCCTCACACTCTGTCCTTCCGTCTCACGTCTCTTCATAGCCACTCTTGGCTGCCCTCACGGTTGTCCGTGGTACTCGGGCACATCTCCCGCCTTCCCTCAGTGCCGTGAGCTGTCGGAGTCTCCGCTGGCCCTCTCATTTCTCTTGACTATCTCACTCCTCTCCACAACCACTCTTGGCTACCCTCGAGGTCGTCCGTGGTGCTTGTACGCACCGTCCACCTTCTCCTTGCTCTCGGCTGTTTCTTGCTGCACCCGGCTACCCTCGTGTGCCCATCACCCCTCTCTCCATTCTCTCCTCGCAGCATGCTGTCTCAGGTGTTTGCGGCATGCGGGCATTCCTCTCAGCCGGCAGCTCTCTCAACATCTCAGTGCATTGCCCTAGGGACACCTTAGGGTGTCCGTCACCTGTGGCTGCTCCTCCTTGCCCACCGTTAATGCTAGTTACCCTTGGCTGCACCCAGATTCTCTCCTGCCTCCTGCATCTGCAGCCGTAGCAGCCACCCTGGATTCCCCACCACTCTACGGACCCCCTCACAAGGAGCTCGATTTTCGTCGGACTGCCGTACGTTACGCTGACGACGGGTGGGAGGACACTAGGGACTGCAACCCTCCTACGCCTCCAGACAACGACATGCCCCTTTGGTTTTGCATGCTTGACTCCAGCTACTGGCAAGGGGAACTAGATAGGGCAGCAGCTGCACAAGAGGAGGCGATTAACAGACAGGTTTAAACAGCGGACGATCTGCCACTGTCACCTCCTCGTCCTCCAACCATGCAACCCGCAGCCGGTACTCCACCCTTCACGTCTGTATCTACCTCTAACACAACAGCCGGTCCTTCCCCCGCTGCTGCCACATTTGCTGACCCATCTCCAACTCCAGAGGTCCCAGGTGTCATTCCTATTCTTCCAGTGCACACGGACTCCATCGGCCTCGCAGGTGCCGTGCTTGACGCAGCAGCAGGGGCCGCAGCAACCTTTGCTGCAACTGCTCGTGCTTGCACGGCACCCACTCAGACTGCCGTAGGTCGTGTGTCTGAAGCCTACGGTCACGCAGCAGCCTCTCTCACATTGCTTGCAGCAGCCGCAGCAAACATTGCCACCCAGATAACAACAGCAGCAACTTCTGTTGCAACTGCAGCCTCATCCACTGCTGACGCCACTGCAGCCGCCGTCGGCTCCATTTGCGCCTCCACCGCAGCGGCTATCTTGACCCCCACAGGTACTCCACGAGAGCTGACTCCACACGTCACCACAGGGGTTCTCGTGGCATCTGCATCTGCGGCAGTGGCCGAAGCCACTGTCACCGGCCTTCTGTGCCTGACAGTGGCAGTTGCAGGGTGGGTGGCAGTGCTCTTCTCCTCAACAGCAGCCGTGGTGGCTCCTCTCTTCACTCTGCTGCACCATCACCAGATCGGTGAGACCACCTCTCATCCTGCATCCCATACCTCTCTTCTTCTCCCCTCTCATTCTTGATAGCATCCTTGCTCTAGTATTCTCACATTCTCACCATGCCTGGACCAGATGACAAGCTTGAGGCCCTCCAGGCCGCTCTTAGCGAAGCACAGGCTGAGCGCCGAAGGGCACAAGATGAGCTTGATCGTGAGCAGGATGCACAGCATGAGTTAGCCGGAAAGGTAGCTGCATTAGTTCTTGAGCATCTTCGCTCTTTCCCAGCCTTTGCAGCAGCCCTTCCTGCTAATCAGTCATGGTATACATGTTGTTCTTCTATGCCCCATGGCCACTGCTATGGGTTGACGGACAGGTTGGGCATGCACTGCTCCCTTGGAGTAAGTCCCCCAAACCTTGTTCGTGGTGCAAGTCCAAGCGAGACACCAGAAGTGTAGCGCAACGGATAGCATGTTGGACTTAGGGACAACAGGTCCTGCGATCAAGCCTTGATGTGCGCAGGAGGTTTTTTGACCTTCTAGCACAGGGGAAGTTTCTTAGACATTTCTCCATGCATGAGGAGAGTGCGCCACTTGGCGGTCAGTGGATGCGCCAATTGGCGGACTGGTGAGGTGGTTTGGAGTGACCACCCCAAAAGTGTCACTGCCCACACACCTTAGAAGCCAGGCCTAGGACTATATGTACCAGGCTCATTCCTCATTCTAATTACACAATCTGGCCTTAGATGCTCCTCACAGAGTTGTCCAACTAAGGAACAGTATAAAGAAGACACTGGTTGGTCTAAGCCCCAGGAGTTAGTCTTTGACTAGCACCTCGCGCGAAAGTGACCAAGTGTTAAGTGGACACAGTTGCTAGCAAGTGATTGCCTAGGAACTGCTCAGTGTGGAACCGTGATCCTGAGGGTGATATCTTCTCCTAGCTGAAATGCTAGGAGCGGACGGCAGGTGCTATTGTGTCGGCCCTGTTTTCTAGTCCGTTTGCCTCAGGCCGGTTGACAA
>SZWC01005395.1:105908-133102 GCA_023375785.1 Penium margaritaceum | reverse complement strand
GGGGGGGGGGGGTCCCTTCCGCCCCTCTAACCCGGCCCCTACGTCGGTCGGCCGACGGGGCCGACGGGGCCGAGGGGGCCCGCGAGACCGACGGGCCCCCTCCGCAGGGCCCCTCTGAGGGGGTTCGGCGGGGCCCTCCGAGGACCCCCTTGAGGAGGGGAGAAAGGAGGGAGAGGGGGGTGCGAACGTGTCGATAGGCCCCCTCAGAGCCCCTCCCCCCTCAGAGGAGGGCTGCGAGGCCCTCCTCACAGCGGCAGCGGTAGTTGCAGCAGCAGGTACAGCTGCTGCGGATGCTGCTGCTGCTGCTGCTTCATCTGCTGCTGCTGTTGCTGCTGCTGCTGCTGCTGCTCTGCGCAGCAGCTGTTGCTGCTGCTTACTACTACTGCTGCTGCTGCTTCTGCTGCTGCTGCTAAAGCTGCTGCGGCTGCTGCTGTTGCTTCTGCTACTGCTGCGTCGCTGCTTGCTGCTGCTCGCTGCTCCATCTGCTTGCTTCTGCTGCTCGCTGCTGCCACGGCTGCAAGCTAGTGCTGCGTCGCTGCTGCTCGTGCACGCTGCTGCTGCCAACGCGTGCTACTGCTGCTGCTGCTGCTGTTGCTGCTACTGCTCCTGCTGTGCGCGGCTCACCGCCCCTGTGGCGTTCACGTGCAGTCGCTTCGCGCTTCCTCACGCTGCTGCTGGCGTGGCGCCACGTGCCGTGTTCTCTTAGAGTTCCGTCCACTGCTCCTGCTTCTGCTGCTCACACGCCCCCCTGTGCTCTGATACCAAATTGGAAATAATTTTAGGGCATGCAGGCCCATGCAAGAACGAACATGAGCTCTGTGTGTGAGTGCGATGCAAGACAGTAAGAATTTGGCTAAGTCTGGAACGCTGAATATGAAGAACAATGAGAGTTTACAAATGAGCCCCTAGCGGGCTTATATAGGGGCGTCGGCAGCTAACCGCACCGGGCCCCGTCACCTTTGCTGAATCGAAATGACTCAACAGGGAGAACACACTGCATACACCACGAGAGCAACAAAGGTGGTCTCCTCGAGGCACCGGAACAGCTCGCCGAGTGCCCGGGTCTTGACCACTGAGAAAACATGAGCAGTGTCAAAACATCTCAGAATCAACGTCCAGACATCACAGACGGCTTTCCGAACGTCGGAGGCCCCACAACAGCCATCGGGTCTCCTCGTCGCACCGGTACAGTCAACCGGGTGCGCGGGTCTCAACCCACCTAGAAAACTCTCCTGCCTCCTGACAAGCCCACATGGCTGTCGGAACGCATCGACCGCGTCTCGCCAGCGCTGTCGTAGGTGCTGGAGAAGTCTCGGTGCAGTCCGGAGGCCCGTCGTGTCGTCACGCCCTCCTCTGCCATATACCCCGAATGTGGGTATATCGGTAAACTAGCAGTGTCGGTCGTGACGGGTGGAAGCCACACAAACCAACAGCTGGTAGATTAAGCCATTTTCGGAACCTAGGGCTTGAGTCTTAGGGCTAGCTAGGCACCCTCTTCAGGCTTCTAAGACCCGATACTGAACTTGGTCAAGCTAACGGTATTTGCCCGCGAACGCGAGTCATAATGTGGATTGTCCTACATACCTGGTTGGTTACGAGAATGCTCATGGCTTGGTGTCGGGCGTTGTTCATGCCTGAGTCATATTACTGGCTGTACCCGACATTTGCCACTCTCGATTCATCCAGAGAGGTCTGACTCGACCCATCGAGTCTTGGCGGTCTCACCTCATCCGCGATGCATGAGGTGAAGCTTGTTCACCATGCTCTGACCTTAATCCACCCAACTACTCGTCATTCGCCTGTCCCAAGTGAGCTTCACCAAGTCCATGTAGGTTGTAGAGGTTTGCTTGAATAGCAGGTATGGCCAACCATGAGAGCATGAGTGAACACACAACGCCATGGAAAAGAGCAACCTTGATTTAGAACCGACAAGCAAGAAGGAGCAACTCAGTGAGTAACGGGAGGTGATAGTCGCCAGGTGACCGGGCAAACCATGCGAGGAGATTGACGTGAGGCCCGGACGCCGTCCCGGGATCGAACCGGACCGATCGAGCGTGCGTTGATGTAGCATCTGAAAGCTTCACTTCATGTTAGTAACCTACAGTGTGTGTGTGTGTGTGTGTGTGTGTGTGCGTGTGTGTGTGTGTGTGTGTGTGTGTGGACAGAGTCAAGTGGTCACTTGCATGCTTTACACCCCTATGACCCACAAACGAAATGGCCGCACACACGTAAGAGCGAGGAAAACACGTGCCCATGCAGCAGACAACTCACGGACAAGAGGGAGGCACCGTCATATCAATGAGGGATATCACTAGCAGGCACTAGACCAACAACATGCAAAACCGCCTTGAATATGCCACCACTGAGCACATTGGTCAGAAAAGTCTGCACACTGTTGATGAGTATTAATCCAGACAGCCTAAACTTCTCTGACACCGATGCCCTTGTGCACAAAGTGATGAGCACTGTGCGAGAATTCTACCTGCCATCGTACCCAGCAATAGCTTTGGTGCACGAAATGTCGTAGTGCAAAGTGATGCAAAGGATGGGGACATGCAGCTTCTGCAAAAAGCAACAAAGTCAAACGCCCTCATACATATGCGTGTCGAGTGCCACGTACACAGCCTCACTCAAGCTGCATGCAACACGCCCATGTTTTCCACTCTTCCATGAGATAGCAGCACCACCAACAAGAAAGATGTACCATGTGCTTTTGTGTACATTTGCGTCATGTGTGAAGTCATTTTCGATGTAGCCATGAACGCATTTAGAGGGCTATGCCAGATAGCATAGACCTACACCCGTTGTAGAGAGCTCGTAACGGACAACACACAACCAGCCTCAAGGTGCCTCCAACCAGACTGCCAATTCTTGAGCGAAGAAGTTGACTTAGGAGGCCACATCTACCCTAGTGGTGGTGGCAAGCTACATGAGAGACCCCATCACACTGAGGTAATTGGTGACGTCGACTATCTCTCTCGGTTGTGAAGGATCAGGAGACTTAAGCAGGCGCTGACCTACTGGGATCATCGAAGTGGACACATAAGGGATGTTGGCCAGCAAGGAGGCGAAGTGCTCATGAAGACTTCAAACATAAGCATCCTGATGTACATGAAGAGTGTAATGCTCACCATCGAGTTCCGGCTCCATCGTGAGAAACATTGGAGCTCGGTCCAAGTCCTTCATCTGATATGTGGACTATAGGAGGGCCATGACTGACTGGGCAACAGCGGGACCGAGAGAGGCAATTCTTGGGGTCATTTTCTCCATCGTGTGCATCCTTTGTCGATGGCGAGCTCCAGCTGGAGCAGTCTCTTCTCCAGTGCCTTCACCTTTGCGATCAGGGAGGTGAGAGTGTGTCTTAGTTGGCGAGATTTCTTACCTAACAGACTAACACTGTCCTTCGTGGGGACCCCCCCAGTCACGTCTTCGGGTTGCCGTCCGCGTCTGTCCCATTGGCTAAGCATTGGCATTTTGTCATCCTTCCTCGTTGTCTCGTTTTTTGTACCTCGTCTCCACCTTCTGTTGGCATTGTTGCAATCTGTGGCGTCCTTTTCCGTGTTCATGTCTACGGTGGCTTTTGGGTCATCGACTCCGGAGCCACCCACCACATGACCTCCGTCCGTTCCACCTTTGTCTCGTCAGGTCCCGCCGGCTCCGTTCAGTTCATACAGACTGGTTCTAGGCAGATACTTCCGTTTCAGGACGTTGGCGTTGTCCATTTTTTTGGTCCTAGTGGTGTGCTATTTTTGCGTGATGGCTTGTACGTTTTGTCCTTGGAAATTAGCTTGCTATCCGTGACCTCCCTCGACGATTAGGGCATGGATTTCTTAGCCATTTAGGGTGTTGGCACTATCAGTCTCTATGCCTCTAGTTGTGTCGTTTTGAAGGCGTTAAGTGTGACAAGCTCTACCGTGTGCCTCTTCTTTCATTATCTGCCTCCACTATTGGCTCTTTTCTGGCCCATGGCACACCCTCTCCTCTCTCCTGATGTTGTTCACCTCTTGCATCGTCGACTTGGCCATGTGCACACTAATGCTATCACTATCATGCTTTGGCTTCCGCCTCCTGTTGAGTTGTCACCCTCCACTTTTCTCTCACCTTGTCCCTTTGACTGTCTTGATTTTGCCCAAGGAAAAATGCATCGCTCTCCCTTTGCCTCTTGTGACTCTCAGTCCTCTTACCTTTTTGACCTTGATCATCCTGATTTCATGGGTCCACTTTCTCATTGTTGGTTTTCAAGCATCTCTCATTGTGCCCTATTGTGTCCTCCTGGCTTGTGTAAATCAGCATGCAGATAATTGATGGCAAGAAGCAACGCTGCAGGAGTGTCGTCCGGTAGAGCTGACGCATGCTAAGGCCTACACGCGTTTGGCTCGAGCCTCCAACGTGCTCAGCTCCATCGGCAGACCTTTTCGGCAATCGTGCCTTCAGCAGTCACTGTCGCTGCATATGCTATCTGCACGCGTTCAGTGCTCGGTCTGACTATGCTGCTGCGTCTGCAGCGCCACACTCTGTTTAGGGTCCATGTTTCATTGTATTCGGGCGCTGTTGGGATCGGGGGCTAGCGCAGACGTTGCCTGGGTTCAGGCGGCTATAACTCATTGGTGTTGTTTTTCTAGGTGATTCTGACCACAGGACTGCGTTCGCAGCATGCGTATGATGGTGTGGTCCAGTTTTCAGGCAAAATGGACAACACCCCGGTTTTGGGCTGTCGGCTGTCTAGCAGGGCTCACCAAGAAAACACTGCGTGCCAGAAAACAGGTATTTTTTTTATTGGCTTAGAAACCAGAGCTGGGGGGAAGCTAGAACTTGGAGGGGTCTCCCATTCTTGCTCGTTCTTACTTCCTCATCAGTCATTTCCAGTCGCAGCTGTTGTCCGGCTCTAAGGTGGCGCACGCGTTTCTGAGTAACAACACCAGAGCTCTCAGACTTTGACTCTGGTGCAGCAGACTGAGGGGGTAGCCTAAGCAACTAGCGTGGGATCCCGCACGCTGCATCAACAACGCTGCTGCCCCAACCTGCTACATTAGGATCTCAACCATGGTATCAGAGCCCGAGCACAAAAGAAGCAGCAGAACACCGGCGAACAGGTCCAGTCAACGCCGGCGGTCCCCAGAATGCGTCCATGCAGGGGAAATGCTACCAATGTTTTCCCAGTAGCGTTTACCCGCTGGGTGGCGTCTTCAAAATGCTCCCCACGCGGGGGAAAGTCTGCCATTTTTTTTTGGCATCACTAAGCCCAAAGCGGTGGTAGCTGTGGTAGACTCACGGCCGGCAGGACCGACCGACGCTGGAGCAGCGCCGACGCACGTGGCGACGACAATGCTAGGAAAGTGACTGGGCTGCTGTTGCCAGTGCGGGAACAACAGCACATAGCAGGCAACATGGAGCAAGCACCACGCAGATAGCAATCAGCATATAGGAAGTAGCACGAAGCTAGCAAGAAACAGCCGCTGCTGCAATAAGTAGAAACAATAGCAACAGGCAGCAGCCGCTGCCGGTAGCAGCAACAAGCAGCGAGTAGCAGCGAGCAATGAGCAGCAAGTAGTAGTAGCAAGCAGCAGCAGCAGCAGCAAGCAGTGAGCAGCAAGTTGCGAGCAGCAAGTAGCAGCCGACAGTAGGAGTAGCAGTAGTAGCAAGCAGTAGCGGTGACGAGCAGTAGCCGACAACGCGCAGCAGCAACAGCAGCTACGAGTACCAACAGCAGCAGTCGTGGGCACCAGCAGCAACAGCGAGATATAGCAGCAGTAGTAGTGGCCGGAAATTGAAGTGGCAATAGTGGCTATGATAGCAGCACGCAGCTACAGCAGTAACGAGCAGTGACCACAAACAAAAAAAGAGAGAGAGGAAAAAATGAGAAAAATTGTAGAACCCCGTAAACTCGAGTGCTGGAGGTTGCACCCCCACCCTCGCTGCTACTATTGGAGCACTAGGAAATGCTATAGTAGCAACAGCGTGCAATAGTGCTACTATAGCAGCACTAGTTAGAGCAGCTATTGCCACAACAGCAGCAGTGGCAACAACATCAATACCATACAGCAACGCCGCGGCAATGGTGGCACACCATCCATAGCAGCATTGTAGCATCAGCAGTAGCAGCCGTAGTAACGATAGCCGCGAGTGCTGATGTTATCGCTAACATCACTATTAACGTCCCTGCGGACGTAAGCAGCAGCAATAGTAGTGGTAGATATAGTAGCACAATAATAGTATCAGCGGTAGCCACTATAGTAGCCTCTGTATCTGTAACAAAAACAATAACCGCAAGAATAGCAGCAGTAGTAGCTGTAGCATCCGTAGTGGCAGCCGCTGAAGTAATAATAACAGTAGTAGCAACAGTAGCAACAAGAACAACAGCAGCAGCAGCATAGCAGCTAACGCAGTATCGGTTGTAGAAAATGCACGGAATCCACTGCCTACGTCAGCCACCCTCGGCTGATGTCACCGTTGACGTCCCTGTTAACGTCAACCGCACGACTTACATCACTACTGATGTCACTGTTGACGTCACCAACAAGTTCAACAAGAAGATAGAGTGAACCATGGCTGAAAGTGAGGAGGGGTCCTCCTCTATGGGAGGACCCCTTGGCCCTCTTTTTTTGCAGCAACTGCAGTAGCTATAGCAGCAACAATAGCAGTAGCAGCAGCCACTACTACACCAGTAAGAATAGCAGTAGTAGCAACAGGAGTTGCAACAACCGTAGCAGCAGCCACTGGAGCAACAGTGGTGGTAGCAGCAGTAGCAACAGTAGCTGTAGGAGCTGTAATCACAGCGAATGCAGTAGCAGCAACAAAACCACCACCAGCAACAGTAGCAATAGTAGCAACATCAACAATAGCAATAACAACCACTGTAGTAGCCACTACAATAGGAGTAGTAGTGGTATCAGCAGCAACAGTCGCAGCAACAGGAATAGGAGTAGCAGCAATTGCAACTGTAGCAATAGCAGCAGTTGTAGCAATACAAACACCCTATAGGATCGGTCGTCGGGATTGTTGGCTCCATAGTTCCTCTAGCCGCCATACGCCAATTGCGTACAACGTTGACGCAACAGCTAGCAGCACTACAGCCACGGACACAACTGCCACTATAGCAGCCGCTGCAGCAATAGCAGTTGTAAGAACATCAGCAGTTTCCGCCCTTCCTTCCACTCGGGCATGCTAATCATGCCATATCCTCTGCTACACAGTATTTGGCGCAGTTGCATACCCAGTGCCAAAGGCAGACTGTGTCTTTTTTCCTAGGCCCCGCTTTGGGTGCTAGCCGCAGGCCGAAGTACTTTGAAACCCCGCCCCCGCCGCTCCAAGCTGGCGAGCAGTGCCGGCGCTGGGAGCCCAGCTTCCGCATATTGGCGCAGGGTGAGGGCCTATGGCCATACTATATCCAGCCCAATGATTCTACCCAGGCTGACCAGGTGTATGATCCTGGTAGCGCTGCACGTGCCCTCGTCCCTGTCGCCGCTTCGTCTTCATGTCTTGCTCTTGAGCCCTTCCTCGGCGACTTCTCCAATGATAGCCTCCCCGACCACGCAGTGGCTTGGCACATCCTCACACGCCATCATCGCCTGTTCAGCAAGGCAGAGACCAGCCGCCTGCTGCGGGAATTCAACTCCCTCCATATGGGGGATACCGAGATAGTCACCTCCTACTGGCAGCGGGCAGAGGATATCCTTCGCCGCTTGGGCGACACTGCACCACCCCCTCTATCTGCACTCCTCACCATCAAACGTGGCGCAGCCGATGTGTTCGCCGACGTCTTCTTCCACTACGCCGAGGACGTCCTCGCCGTGATAGCTACCCAGGTCACCCTCATGCCCAAGGCATACGAGCTCTTTCTTCGTATCAAGGTGGCTCGTCAGGAGTCTCGCATCTAGCGCATGGAGGCCCTCGCCTCTCCTGCCATCGCAACAGCTGCATCCTCCGATGCCTCATCATCCAGCAAGAAGAAACGTAAGGGCAAGAAGGGAAAAGGCCCACAGCAACAGTCGAGTGGATCTAATGGCGGCAGCTTAGTCTGCCAGAAATGTGGCCAGCCAAGACACAAGTGGTACACGTTTCTACTCCCGACAGACAAGGCAGGCGTCATCACCACTGTGCTTCGCCGACGCGGGCGCCGCCTCGCCACCACTACCGTGATTGTTGCTGCTCCTACTGTGTCCGCACCGCCTGCTCTAATAGCTGCGTCGCAACATCATCCGCAATCGTTCGCGCCTTCTCTTTCATCACCCGTGCCTCCCTCCTCCTTCTCGGACTCGAGTGCCGTCACGCAGCAGTCGGTCTATTTCGTCGGGCCCTCCACCACGAGCATTAGCTAGAGTAGTTCATCGTACTCCAGCTCGGATTGCCTCGTCCTCCTCTTCAGGGAAGAGCAAGTTGCGTTGTTGCTGGTCACCCTACCCTGCCATGCATGAGAGAGTCTGAGCTGCGGTCGTGCCCTGCACCTTCGTCCATTCCATTCTCCGCGTGCCCTCCCCACCTACTCCTCTTTGTGATGATATTGCATTACTGGATGACTGGCAGTCCCGTTTTTCACTTCCCTCCACCGCATCCGCGTCTCTCGCCCACTGCCATGTCACTGTTAGCGACCTGGCGACACTGGTCCAGTATCCGGCCGAGATCTAGATCATCGACTCCAGGGCCACGCATCACATGACAGCCTCGTGCAAGGCCTTGAGTGTCCTTGGCCCCATTACCGATGCCTCTGGGATTCGGCCTGGCATTGGTCAAGTTTTACCCATTCCCCTCGTCAGTGTTGTTTGTTTTTTAGGCCTCGCTGGAGATGTCTTTGTAACTGATGTCCTCTTTGTCCCTCTTCTTGAGCTTGGCCTCCTCTCCGTCACTGCCCTTGACCGCATGAGCATGGACATACTGCACTCGCGTGGTGTTGGCACTATGTCGTTGCATTCCTCCAGTCGTGTCATCTTGCATGCCACTGCCCGTGGCAACTTGTGGCACGTGCCGCGCTTGTCCGCTTCTCCATCCATCCCCCCCCCTCCATTGGCTGACACAAGCCATGTATTTATTACCAGCACACTCGCCGTAGTGCACACGTCTCCTACACTGCCACCTTTGTCATGTCCACTCTGTCGCTGTCGATAGCATGCTTCGCACGCAGCCTGCCACGAACCTTGACCCAACCTCCTTTCCACTTCTGTGTCCCACGGAGTGCATTGAGTGTGCTCAGGGGAATATGCATCAGTCCACCTACCCCCTGTCCTCCTCACGTGCATCCGACCCACTTGACTTAGTCCACTCTGATATCATGGGTCTCTTTTCGACCGAGTCCGTCGAGGAGCACGAACGCTATATCCTGACCCTCACGGATGACTACTCTTGCTACCGCTGGGTCATCTTTCTTCGACAGAAGAGCGACGTCACCCCCACCATTCAAGACTGGCTCGTTCATGCTGAGCACGAGTGTGGTTGCCCTCTTCGCCGCTTCCACTCTGATCGTGGTAGTGAGTTTATGGGGGAGACCACAATCTTCTTTGCCTCCCATGGCATTCGTCATAAGATGTCAGCGCCTTACACACCAGCCCAGAACGACGTCTCTGAGCGATAGAACCGCACCATGGCCAACGTTGTCCGCACCACGCGTGTCGATTCTCGTCTTTCCGATGGCTTCTACTTTGAAGTCGTGACCTATATCACGTGGTTCTAGAACCGGATTCCCCACGGACCTCTTCCCCGTTAGTCCACATTGTACCAGCATAGGTGTGGTGAGCGCGTCGACCTCCATCTGGCTCGTGTATGGGACTGCGTGGCCATCATGTGGCTGCCTGCCCCACACCGAGGCGGCAAGCTTGAGTCACCGGCCGTCCCTGCACCTTCCTTGGCGTCTCGCGTCAGTCGAAGGCATGGCATTTTTGGGATCCATCCCGGTACTCCATCTTCAAGTCTTGGGATGTCCTCCTCTTTGAGGAAAAATTTCCCCACAATCTCGTTTGCTCCGGTGCATCGATGACCCTCCCATCGTATGGAGGAGTGGTGGGTCCGTCCTTGGTCCAGTCGCATCCGTGCGCCACATTGTCAGCACCTGCTGGCACCTCTGCGCCAGTTGCCCCGTCCGTCTCCGCTAGCTCGTCCGGGCCAGTTGCCCCATCTACGCCAGCTAGCACATGTGCGCCAGCTGCCCGTCCTTGTCCGTCAACTTGTCCATGCGAGCTGACCCATATGCGTCCGCTAGTACATCTGCGCCGGCTGCCCCGTCGGTATCCGCCAGCCCCTCCGGGCCAGCTGCCCCATTTCCGTTTGCCAGTCCCTCCGGGCTCGCTGTCCCATCTCCGCCTGCTAGCACATCTACGCCGGCCATCCCGTCCGTGTCCGCCAACCCCTCCGGGCTAGTTGCCTCATCTACGTCCGCCGGCACATCTATACCAGCTGCTCCATCCGTGTTCGCCAGTCCCTACGGGCTAGTTGGCCCATCTGCGTTCGCCTGCACATCTGCGCCGGCTGTCCCGTCCGTGTCTGCCAGACCCTCCGAGCGAGCTGCCCCATCTACGTCCGTTGGCACCTCTATTCCGGCTGCCTCATCCGTGTCCGCCAGCCCCTTTGGGCCAGCTGCCCCATCTGCGTACACTGGCACCTCCAAGCCGGCTGCCCCGTTTGTGCCAGCACGCTACACATGTGGCCCGGTGGGAGTCTCCAACCTCGACCGTTAGTGAACACACAGGCCGCCGCTTCGCGTCCCATCGCGCAACGACCCCCTGTCATCCAATGAGGTTCTCTGCCTCTCGACAAACCCTCTCCCATAGTCATAAGTGGAGACCCTTGCAACCAAAGCGCTTGGCTTGGCCACTTTGGCGGTCATCAGTGACCTACATCCAGGGTCAACTTTGGACTACACCATGCTCCATCCAGAGCATCGATATTCTCACACGTACACCACATGGGGCGCGAGATGCACACGCATTCAATGTCTGACTCACAGATCGTCCACAGGATTCAACCACCCTATGTGAGGCTCGGGCGTCTCCCGAGGCCGCACACTGGGAGGCTGCATGTGCCGACAAGCTTGCCGCCATTCGGATACATCAGGTCTACGAGCTTGTCAACGTTCCCCTCAGCCGAAAGGCCATCGGCGCCAAGTGGGTCCTCTGATGCAAGTGGAAGCCGGATGGTCCCTTGACCATCCGGCTTGCTCAGGTCCCTGGGATCGACTTTGACCAGATCTTCGCCCCGGTCAGTCGATTCTCCACTAGCCGGAAGTTGTTCAGCCTAGTTGCCCAGTATGGGTGGGAGCTGCATCAAATGGATGTGAGCAACGCCTAACTCCATGGCTCACTAGAGGGCAAGGAGCTCTACATAACGCAGCCTCCAGGCTTCAACGATGGCTCTGGCAAGGTGTGGAAGCTACAAAAGGCCCTCTATGGCCTGAAGCAGTCACCGCGCTGCCGGAATCAGGAGATCATTTGTACACTTCTCAACGGCGGCCTCTTTTACAGCATTGTCGAATCCACACTATCCTTTAGTCCGCGATGCCAAACTTTGCCGCCGTCCTGGTCTACGTCGACGACCTGCTCATCGCATCACTGAATGCAGCTGCCATCCAGCGCGTCAAGGACCTACTGCATGCGGACTACCAGATGAAGGACCTTGGATTGGCTCGAGTCTTTCCAGACATGGAACTTGAGCATGATCGCTCCATGGGTGTCCTGGACGTCCATCGAGCCGCCTACGTCCTGACTTTGCGAGGGCCCTCTGATGAGGACGTGCCCCTCGTGCTGAGAGAATTCTCACCCATGTCTCCCGATGGGCAGGTGAAGCTGAAGAGTTCAGATCTAGCCGTGTGGGGGAGCCGGTAGACGTGACCACGTATCTGTGTGTCATCGAGTCACTGATGATCTTGGCAACGACGACACGTCCAGACATTGCATTCGCCGTCAACCTACTAGCCCAGTTCTCTGAGGAGCCGCGTCACCTCCACTTTGAGGTCGCAGTTCGAGCACTGCGCTACGTCGTCTCGACCCCACGGCAAGGTCTCATGTTCCGTTGACAACTGTCCATTGTTGCGGTAGGCTATACCGAGTGTGACCGGGCCGGCAGTCAGAACAGGAAGAGTCGTACGTGCTAAATCTTTCTTGTTGGCAGCATGGCTGTGTCCTGGTACAGCAGCAAGCAAGGCTGAATTGCACGCAGCACTGCTAAGGCTGAATATGTGGCCCTTGGTTTTGGCGCATGTGAGTATGTTTGGCTACGTTGCCTGTTGCCTGAGTTGCGTCAGTCAGTCCCGTCCATCACGTTGCACTGTGACAATGAGATTGCCATGGCCATTGCAGACAATGACAACGTGTATTACACTCACACAAAGCACATCAATGTTGAGTATCATTATGTGCGTTCATTGTTACATGAAAAAAGTATCAGCATTGTGTGGATTGAGACGACACAGCAGTTGGATGATTTCTTGACCAAGGCATTTAAGTGTGACTAAGGCTGCACACAGATCCTGGGATCCGTGGTAACTATCCACGGATACTGGATCCAGAACCGGATCCGCGATTCCGGATCCAGGTTCTTGGATCCGGTTTGTATTCATGGATCCTAACCGGATCCTGAGTGGGGGGGGAGGGGGAGGAAAAAAATGCGAGAGGTCCTGCTCAAATCTGTCGCAAATCCAAGAAACTGGCTCATTGAAATTCAAACAGCCATGCTCGCATGCCGCGCTTGACATCTACACTTGAGCAGCTTAGGACCGTGCGTCGGACGTGGACCACCATAACTGCAGGCGCGAAGTTCTGGTAGTCCACGTCCGACGCACGGGGCCCATCCTCAATGGTCATTGCCTGACAGGCCAGACAATCCAACGGCGTGGGCCAATTATGTCAGAAGTCGGGTACTCCCAGACAAGCGTGCTGCGCTGGGCTCCTCCCCGGGAGGAGTCATTCGTGCTGCGGGCGCGCGCGGCTCCTCTCAGGGAGGAGTCGAGTGTGCCCTATGTAGAATTTTGCTTTGTCCATGTAGATCAGGCTGGATTCGGTATAGGGGAACCGTGGATCCAGGTCCCGGATCCGTGAATCCATGGATCCGCGAATCTATGGATCCGGAACCCCGGTTCCGCATCCAGGTCCAGGATCCGTCCCACGGATCCGGATCCACGTCAAGATCCACGGATAAGATCCGTGTGCAGCCTTAAGCGTGACACGTTCAAGAAGGTTGGGAGTGCATTTGGTGTACGGCCATGAGGTCCTCTCTCTCTCTCTCTCTCTCTCTCTCTCTATCTCTCCCCCCCCCTCTCTACCCCTGTCCACTTGGTCTCCTTGTTCTCTGTCCGTCAATGNTCTCTCTCTCTCTCTCTCTCTCTCTCTCTCTCTCCCTCTCTCTCTCTCTCTCTCTCTCTCTCTCTCTATCTCTCCCCCCCCCTCTCTACCCCTGTCCACTTGGTCTCCTTGTTCTCTGTCCGTCAATGTGCACTGCACCTGTGAGTCATGGAAAAGTGTTGGTTTTCACGCATCTCTCATTGTGCTCTGTTGTGTCCTCTCGGCTTGTGTACATCGGTGTGCAGATGATTGATGGCAAGACGCAACGCTGCTGGAGTGTCGTCCAGTGGAGCCAACGCATGCTGAGGCCTACACACATTTGGCTAGAGCCTCCTCCCTCCAACATGCTCAGCTCCATCGGCAGACCTCCTCGGCAGTCGTGCCGCCGGAAGTCTCTATCGCTGCCTATGCTGTCTGCACGCGCCCAGTGGTGGGTCTGACTGTGATGTTGCATATGCAGCTCCACACTCTTCTTAGGGTCCATGTTTCATGTTATTCGGGCAACATTAGGGCTGGGGAATAGCGTAGACGCCACCTGGGTTGAGGCGGCTATACCGTACTGACAGGAGTATTCACTCCCTTTCTTCAATGGAATTTGAAAAATTTTGTATTCTCCTATTTTGCCCCTCCTTTCAATTTTTTGGAGAGCCATTTATCCCATACCCCTGGGTATATGGACACTCTTGAATTCGTCCACTCCTGGAGTTTGTGTGTGCTCCTGGTCAATTGGGCTCGGTTGACCGGTCAAAGTTCGAACTTCAAGCGGTCACCTGCTATCGCGGATGGCTGTCAGATGCGCACATTGCATCTGGTGGTCAAAGTTCAAGAGGAATGGGTATTTCGACCCTCAGTCGCAATCCGTCAAACCCAGCCCTCGAAGCTTCATTTATTCTGCCCCTGGTTATGACCGATTTTAGGATTTTCTTCAGGAACTCACCCATCCAAAAATAGTTTATTACGGAGCGAATGGGAGAATGAAAATATTTGTTTGGAGCGAATATGGCAGTCAGTACTGTACCTCATGACTGCTATTTTTCTAGGTAATTCTGATCGCACGACTGTGTTTGCAGCGTGCGTATTATGGTATGGTCGAGTTTTCAGGCAAAACAGATGACGACCGGGTTTTGGGCTTTCAGCTGTCTAGCGGGGCTCACCGAGCAAACCCTGCCTGCCAGAAAATAGGTCTTTTTCTGATTGGCTCAGAAACTGAGTAACAAGCTCTACAGAGCTTGGGGGGACCTAGAAATTGTAGGGGCCTCCCATTGTTGCTCATTCTTACTTCCTAATCAGTCATTTCCAGTTTTCAGCTATTGTCTGGCGCTAACTGTGGCGCACGCATTTGTGAGTAACAACACCAGAGCTCTGGTGCAGTAGACTGAGGGAACAGCCTAAGCAACTAACATGGGATCCTGTGCGCTGAATCAACAACGCTGCTGCCCCCACATGCTGCGTGAGGATTTCAAACTCTCACAAGTTTTTTGGAGGTGCTGGACGATGTGTTCTTTGTCTCACTAATGACCTCTCCCAGTTTTGCTGGATCTTTGCTCTTCATCAATACATCGATACATTAGAGTCATTGAGTCCTAGCTACTGCAACATAAATTTTCATGTCAAGGCTTACTACGTGTCTTTTGCAGTGACAAGGGTGGTGAGTTCCTTGGCCTCACTGCCAGGTTCCTTCAGTCCAATGGGGTGTGTTTGGAGACGTCAGCTCTGTACACATCCCAACAGAACGGTGTCTTAGAGCGCTGGAATCAGACTGTTATCATTGGCATTTGCATGTTCTTGTCTGAGTATCTTCCCTTTGTTCGCCTTTGAGGCTATGAGTTGCATGACTTGGCTCCGGAACCATGTGGCCCATGGTCCTCTCCCTCACACTGTCACTCCTTTAGTCCGTTGGTATGGCACCCATGCCAATCTCCACCTTGCCAAAGACTGGGGTAGTACTGGTGTAGTATGACTTCCCAATGACCTCCTTGAGATACTCAAGGAGAATCCATAGCAACTTGTTTCACTTTGTTTGGTGTAGTAATGACTATGCTATGGTTGGGTTTTGCAGCCATGGAGATCTGCGCACAAAGAAAAAGTAAAAGTGTCCCAGAGGAGCAAAGAGAGCCACACTCGGGTGATTTTCTCTATTTGAGACTCACCCGGCAGGCAGACGAGCAACGCTCTCTGGCACGCACAACAGGAGCAATGGCAAATCGCCCTCATGCTCCGGAAAAGGGCTGGCTATTCCGCACCCTGCCCCGAACACTCTAGCACAACCTCTAGTAAGACTAATCTAGGTTCCTGACATAAAGTGCAAGTTTGACCCAGAGGTATGGCAAAGGAAAAACATAGGTCAGTAATGAGGAAGCGGGGCAGTGAGCCAGCTGCTGAGAGATAGAGAAGGAGGGGGGTCATGCTAGCATGGTGGAGGCGACCACTCGTTTGGGGTGGAGGAGTCGCGAGCCGTCATAGTGCGTCGCCTCCACTCTCTACTCCAGCATGCCCTCCACACTCACGGCCGTCCCCAAGAAGACATATGTACACTGAGAGACCAACACACCCCCTTGGATGGGAGTGCGGCAGGCATCCAACCAAGATGTTGTAGTTGAAGCAGGAGGGTGGAGGATGGTAGTGCCCTGGTGAGGAAGTCTGCTAGCTGAGCTTGACCACTGATGGCATGCACTTCAACTTTCCCAGATTCTACCGCCTCACGAACAAAGTGATGTTCAACGCTGATGTGCTTCATGCGTGGATGCAAAACACCATCATTTGCTACAATGCGGCAGGCTGCTGAGCTTTCATTGCACACAAGAACAGCGGATGTGTCCTCGCCCAGATCCTCAAGTAGACTTGCAAGCCAAATCCCCTCACATGCTGCCACGCTCAATGCTATGTATTCTGCCTTAGCCATGCTGAATGCCACACATGACTGTTTGGCACTGCGCCACGACACAGCAGTCCCCCCCACACAAAACACAAATCAACCCCAACTGCGAGAAGAACAATCACACGCATAATCACTGTCACAATACCCATCCAGAACAAGACATGTGTCAGGGGAAAACATGAGACCGAGGACAACCATGTCCAACCCATAACGCAATGGCTTCAGGTGTATTCTGTGTTGCGTGTTGCGTGGTTGTTGGCTGAACTGGACAAGCACATTGACTACGCAAGCAATGTCCAAGCATGTGGTGGAGGCAAGATATGAGAGTCTGCCAATAATCTACCTGTAAAATGTGGGGTCTGTATCTGAGCCATAGTCTGTGGTGCATGCATCCAGTAGGTGTACGTAGACATCAAGACTCATGGGTGTGTGCTGTTGTGGGTGATGTTGTACCAAGTGCTGAAAACGTTCTGTGAGGTGAGTAAGGAATCGACCTTGATGAAGGGCCAGGGTCCGTGCTCTGCAATAACATGTGATGATCATGCCTAGGAAGTTACGCGCCTCACCTATGACTGTCATTTTGTAGTGTGCTGTAAGGAGTGCTTTGGCCTGTGGAATGAGCATGAGGGAAGGAGAAAAAAATAACAGGTCATCCACATACACCAGCAATGCAATAGGTACACCACTGTCCCGGTGGAAGAACAGTGAGGGGTCGCATGTACTTTGTGTAAATCCACCACTTTTCAGAGTCTGGCAGATCTCTTTGTTCCAGCACGTAGGTGTTTGTTTAGGCCATACAAGGCTTTCAGCAAGAGCCACACCCTGTCTGTTTTGTCCCCATAGCCCTCTGGCTGTTTGACATACAGCTCTTCTTCCAGTGGTCCATTCAATAACGTGTTTTTTACATCCAACTGGTGAATATCCATGTCTTCACGTGCGGCTACTGCCAGCAATGCACGACTTTTTGCATACTTTCCCATCGGTGCAAATGTATCAAGGAAATCCTATCCCTGGATTTGGTGAAAACCATTGGCCACAAGCCATGCCTCACACTTCTCAATCAAGCCCTTGAGATTCCTTTTCAGATTATACACCCATTTGACATCAATGGCCTTGCGGCCGGGTGGCAAGGGCACGAGCTCGTACACATCATGTTCCAACAGTACATTCAGCTCAGTCACCATTGCCTTTTCCCACTCAGCGGCATCTGCACAAATCCTTGCCTCAGTCAGCGTCAGTGGTTTGCTTGCACTGTGATCCAAGGATGCGGTCCCAACAATGTGATAGAATTGCTTGTGGTCAACTCTGGGGAGGTCACGCAGAGATCGTTGCACTGGTTCGGGCGATGGAGTTTCCGCGCTTTCTATCTCAGCTGGTCGGGTCAGAGTCTTGAGGCCTGGAGGTGCCTAAGAGGCATTGGACTCAGTGCTGGCCATATCTGTGGGTGAGAGCAATTCTTTTGGCACGGGAGTGGCCATCTCATTTTCTCGCATTGGTTGAGTTGTCTGACTTGCATCTCGTGGCAGGGAGGACATGAAGACCGGCACACTCACATACTCTGGGTAGTGATGTCTTGTGGGTAGTGAGGGAGCATGACGTAGTGTATGGAACATCCTGTAGGACATGTGTTCCAAGAAGGAGGCATCGTGACTTTCTACAAAACTGTGGGATCCCAAAATCTCCAAGCCTTCAATGCATGAGAGACCCCGACAAAGATGCACCACCAACCACGCGGACTCAGTTTTTTATCGCATTTTGGTGGTGCAAACGAGACGCAAGCCATTGTGCTCCATACCCTAGCAGGCCTCAGCCTTCTCTTTGAACCAACGCTCCCACAGTGTGACTGATTTGGGAAGTGGACCTTGTGAGATACGGTTCCATACCCAGGTGACATACTTCACAGCCTCCTTCCAAAACCCAAAAGACAGACCGGACTCTGTCAGTAGTGTGTGAAGTACATCACTGACGGTTCTGTGCAACCATTCCGTCACTCCAATTTTTTTTTGGAGTGTAGGGAGCTTTGGTTTGATGTTGGAATCCTCTAGCTTTCAGTTCAGTGGTCAGTGTTCCAAGGAATTCCCCTCCTCTGTCACTTTGTAACTTCAGGAATGAACAACTTGTCTATCGCTCGGCAAGTGAGATCCATTCAGTGATGGCACACTGGGAATCTGCCCTAGTTTTTTGTAGAAAGGCTTAGCGAAAACGGCTGTAGTCATCAGTGAGGGTCAAGAAATACAGTGATGCTTACTGGACTGATGGCACTGGCATTGGTCCTGTGAGGTCTGCATGTACCAGTGCAAGTGGTCTTGTGGTGTAGCTATCTGATGTACACTCCACAAAAAATCACAATTGCTTCAGTGTTTAGATGAGCAAGATGACGATGAATGAGCTATGTGTGTGTGGCAGCCATACTCATGACAACATGCACTTGGGGTTGGTTCACTGGTGAGTAGACAAAGGGAAATAGGGTCAATTTGTATAGCATTTTACTGTGCAGTGACTCATCAGCCAACAATGTGCCAGATGCATCATAGAGCATGCAACGTTGTTTTTGTGTCAATGCTGTCACATTTGCCCGTTGGTCTAGTTGCTGTTGGCTCTAGTGGGTGTGGAGGCACCCTCAAGGATGCCTAGATATCAGTGATACACGCTACCAAGGTTTGGGCGGCCAATGGACACCAATGGTAAAGAGTGTGGAGCACAAGGATCACGGGCAAGAGTGGTCAGAACACGTCGCATTCAGTATATCTGAATCAAAACAAGTTTTTGTTAGTTAGGATAGTGAGATTATATCAGGTCCTTATAGCCTGTGATCTAAGCTTTCCAACGCATCCAAGCACGCCCAAAACGGAGCAGTAGAGCCCCTGCTATGACCGTCGAAGTAACCCTTGGTGGAGCCGCCCACCTGGCCTTGCACTCTAGGCAACGGGAGGCGCTTCGAGGATGACCTGTCGAAGCGTATTTCTTCGCCCAGAAGTCAACGAGAAGTTCATCCTGGTCAAGGAGGTCCTTATGTTCACCTCATTCATGCCCCTGGTGCATTTGGAGGCCATTAGGAATGAACTCGGATCCCTGGCGGTGGAACATCCCGCCACACATGGCGGGTACCAGATTCCACCCACCCAACACCCGTTTTTCGGGCTAGGCTAACTTTCTGAATACTCATTCAAATCGAGCGATTCAAAGCTCGATCTTGCATGGAAAAATCCAAGGAATCCAAACATAAAGTAATATCAGGTGTTCGACCACTCCTCAGTGGTCGAACCAGGGAGTACGATCAACGACACTCATGGCAAGGAGCACAACATGTCAACAGTTGCCCCCCAGACAACAAGTTGAATTTCAACCACGGCACATACAGAACACCAGCAACCCATAGTACCCCACATGGGGCCTGGGGAGCTACTGTCCCCATACCTTTAATCGAAAACACCTCCCCTGACCCAGTGTTCATACCCTTAACACCAGGCGTGGCATGCAGTGTGACAAATAGTTGGCAATGTGGGGACATGTGATGAGATGCAGCATTGTCAAACAACCACTCATGCATGGGTAGTGCGTGTGATATAGCGATATGACTGTGCCCCAACTTCTGACCTGGCGGCTGTGGCATGGTGGTTGACTCAGGTGGATGCAGCTCCATGGGAGTACTCCACCCCGGTCCTGGTGGCAGTGTTAACGGTTGCTGTGGCTCGGTCGTCTCGACATACACCCTCAATTGTGATGGACCAAATGTGGCCGCCCCAAAGGGTTCTGGTGCACGAGGCCCTGCCATGGCAGGGGTGGTCCATGATGGGGGGTAAAAATGCTGACCAAGCTTCGAGAACGGAGTAGGTGGCTGTCCTACTAACAGACGTGTCTGCTGCGTACATGGGGTTATGAGACGCTGAAGAGCCGGATGCGAGCGCCAGTAGTGGCCCGGCTGTTTGCAATAGTTGCAGGTGCAGTTTTCCACTCCTTGACCGCCCCCACACCCCCCGTCCCCTTGTCCCCCTCGGCCTCCTCTGCCACCACGACCTCCCCCGCCTCCCCCAACCGGGTGATGGTGCGATGGAAGAGAAGTTCCTCCTCCCTCATACACAAACGCGCTTGCTATTGCACCCTCGTCTTCATGGGCCTTGCCTTTCAGGATGTCTTCATAGTTCCGTAACTCCTCAAACACCTCTGCCAAGTCGGTGTTTTTTGTGTCGGCGACTTTCAACTTCTGAAGTAGACCACACCAAAAATCCTTGTACGGTTCTCCCACGTGGAGGAGAACCGGATCCAGCCACTCGAGGATGGTGCAGGAGTTGCTGAAGCTGAGGATGCGCCTGCGCAGATCCATCGCAGCATCCCAGTACTTGGCAACCGGTGCACCAGGCTTAGGACGGAGGTTACAGAGCTTCTCGCGCATGGAGATGACAAGAGCCATCCCCTGCTCTTCCTTCTGCGTGGCAAGGTGACACCACACATCATGGGGATCTCCGCTGAGAGGATTCTCGGGATCCTTGCCCTTGCCCCTAAAACAAAAATGATGTATAGAGTACTGTTGGTCCTCAGGGAGTGCGCGAACCAGAGCATTGAATGCTGTCAGGAGCACCCGTGTTTCGGTGTTGTCCAGTGGCAGGGCAAGAGAGTAGTCCTCCGCCGAAGACCATGCTCCACCGCCGAAGAGAGGAAGACGTCCTTCCAGGATAAGAAGTCGTGCACACCAAGCAGCGGCGGCGTCAAAACTTTGTGGGAGAACACTTTGCTCAAGTCGTTCGATGTCATTGCTTTGGAGGTGGCGCCGGCGGCATTGCTGGCGGCGACACTGGCGCCAGTGATGGCGCTTGAGTTTGCACTGGCCCCTCCAAGCAGGTATGTTGCTGTGCTCATAGTATCATTCAGAAAGAGGGAAGGTTAGGAAGCCAGTGTGTGCACCGCTAACCTCTCGTTGCTGCTGAAGAAAACTTTGGCAGCAATTTGCCGGGCCCACTTTGGGCCCAGATTTCTGTCGCGATCCCTGAGCTTTATAGTGTTTGCAAGAACACTCTCTGAACTGGAAGACCCCGCTGTCGCCCTTGGGGATTAGCGACGGAGCTTGGACTCTCGCTTCCCTTTTTCTCCTCTAGTGTCACTCCCCTCTCTTCCGCCGCTACCACCCTCAGTGCGCGGCCTAGGGAAGGGCGTTCGACGCACCTAGCTGCTTTTGCGGCCTGCTTTTGTGGCAGCCGCACGTCACTCGGCCGCCCGCGTTTTTTACCCGGTGCCGACCTGATTTACCAAGGTTCAAATTCAAACAAAGCTCTGACACCATGAGAAACCCAAGGCGAATCCATAGCAACTTGTTTTGCTTTGTTTTGTGCAGTAACGGCTACTCTAGGGTTGGGTTTTGCAGCCATGGAGGTTCGCACACGCAAAAAAAGTACAAGTGTCCTAGAGGAGCGAGGAGAGCCTCACTTGGGTGAGTCTCGCTTGTCGAGACTCACCCGGCGGGCCGGCAAGCCACCAGGTTCAAGGGAGAATTTCCCTAATGCTCCAGAAAAGGGCAATTTAGTCCTCGCCCTACCCTGCACACTCTAGCACAACCTAGGTTGTAATCTTTAGTAAGACTAATCTAGGTTCTTGTCATAAAGTGCAAGTTTGGCCCAGGGGCATGGAAAACAACAAACAAAGGTCAGTAATGAGGAAGCGGGGCAGTGAGCCAGCTGCTGAGAGATATAGGAGGAGGGGGGTCATGCTAGCAAGGTGGAGGTGACCACTCGTGTGGGGTGGAGGAGTAGCGAGCCGTCACGGTGCGTCGCCTCAACTCTCTGCTCCAGCATGCCCTGCGCACTTAAAAACATAAAAAAAAAGACATATGTACATCGAGATTAACACTTTGTGATGGGAGGCTCTCCCCACGCGGGTGCCTTTGTCCCTTCCTGGGTGTCTCTGCTTCGTCAAAAGCCTGGCACTTTTGGGACCCTAAGCGACAGCACAACATTGACTCCTGTGATGCCCTATTCTTTGAGTCAGTTTTCCTTTGTTACCTCAGTCATCACCCGTCCACTGCCTCCCTACAGTTCCTCTCTCTGTTGAAGGGGGAAGTCGGCCCTATGGTCCCTCTAGTCCTTGTAGTCCCTGCTATTGCTGCTCCCTCCCAGCAACCTTCACCCTCAAAGCAGCCACATGTGCTGCCATCATCCTCTAAGTCTCTCCATTTCATGTCGTCTAGCTCATCGCACTTTCCGACATCCCCTATCCTGTCCTCCCCTGTCTCATCAGAGTCAGTATCTCCTGTGTAGTCGTCTCTGGCCCCCTCAAGTCCGCTCACCTCTGTCGTGTCCAGTGCGCTCGCCTCTGTTGTGCATAACCAGTCTGCCTTGGATCTGCCTCCAGTCAGGAATCCTCTCGGTCCTGCAGTTATCTCCCCTTTTGTCCATAGAGGCCGCCTCTGCACACTTCCTATGCGCTCTTCTATTTTCTCAGCGTCCTCCACTCATCCTCCTTAGTTGCAACCTGCGCAGTCCCCCTGCGATACTGACCAGTATGGATGCTTTGGGGCTTGGCCACAGGGGTTGTGCACCCCAGCTCCACAGTTGGATGTGCATTGCTCACGATGGAGCACGAGCGCGTACTGGAGGCCGCCTTCCTTGGCAACGTCGCCGAGTGTTACGAAACAGTTGCTTCCACGCCTTCATCATCTGATCCCACCACAATTCGAGAGGCACGTACATCTCCCGACTCACAGCAGTGGGAGGATGCCATGCGGGACGAGATGAGAGTGCTAGAAGACCATGCGGTATAGGAGTTAGTCGATCCACCACCGGGATGCAAGGCCATCGATGCGCGATGGATCTTTGTCAGAAGTACAAGCCCAATGGTGAGCTCAACAAGTGCAAGGCAAGTCTCACTACCAAGGGGTTTTCCCAAGTCCCTGCTGTTGAATTTGACAAAAACTCCACCCTTATTTTGCGCTACACCACGGCTCAAGCCCTTTTGAGTCTCGTAACACACCATGATTGGGAGCTTGAGCAGATGAATGTGAACAACGCTTTCTTACATGAACGGTTGGATGAGGAGATCTACATGGTGTAGCCCCCAGGGTTCTCTGATGGCACGGGCAGATTCTGGAGATTTCAAAGGCCCTCAATGGCCTCAAGCAGTCACTGCGGTTTTGGAACCAAGAGATCACATCCACTCTCTCTGGGGGGTACCGATGTAGCACGGTGGACCCCTTCCTTGTCATCACCCCACTGTCTGCACCGTTTTTTGCCATCCTTGTCTATTTTGATGACTTACTGATTGCGTAACCGATTCGAGAGATTGTGTCGTCTGTCAAGTCCCTCTTGCAATCAGCATACAAGATGAAATACTTGGGTCCTGCTCGTGTCTTTCTAGGCATGGTGCTTGAGCGTGATCGCGCTTGCCGCATTCTCCCCCTGGGGGAGAGATTCACCTCCCTGCTACAGGTTGTGCCCACGGACTCGACACTGATGACACTAGTCGAGTAGCAGTTGTTGAGGACACTGGACGTGTCAAAGCTGGGGAAGCCAGTGGATGTGACCGACTACCTATGAGTCATAGGGTTTCTTATATACCTTGCCACCACCACGAGAGCAGACATTGTGTTTGTTGCAAACTTCCTTGCTCATTTCTCACAGTGCCTAAGGGTAAAACACATGGAGGCAGCATCGCGCGTCATCAGGTATGTGCTCGATACTGCTCGTGACTACTACTACTAATGTGCACTCGTGATGCTCCCGGTCGACCCGTCGTGCCAATGCCTGTGAACAGTCTTGTGTGAATTCTTGTGATGTTGGTGTTACGTTTGTAATTGTCAGTGTGCGTGTCGGCTGTGGGTCATGGGGGAGTGTTGGTTATGTGTCAGTGCCACATGTTGACCTCTGGCCTTGTTGCACACTCACCTCACTGATGCAGGTGACTGACCAGAGAGGGGCCACACATCAGGCGGCGGCATCGTGACAACGTGGCTGCACATTGGGCCATTCTCAGCCGTTCATGGTCTTGTGCCACAACCGTGTGCATGGGTCTCATGCCTGCTTGCCCTCTTGCATAAAACATATTGGGCTCTCACCCAAATCTCATTGTTGTCAGCTTCTCAGCCGGAGATGCACTTGACTGTTTTCTCCAAAAATTGTTGTTTGGTGCTTCGACTCCACCACCGACATGAATAGCGAGTGACAGCTCACTCACCTCTCACTCGCTCTCCCTGCTATCATCTTTGTGTATTGTGACTGGGATACTCATTCCGTTCTTCCAACTTCCACGGCGACTGGCCATAGCTTCTGCCAAACCTGTGCACTGTGTCTTCCTTGTACCCCTCTAGTTGTTATTGAATTGTCTATTACGACAGCTTACAGTCTTTCCACCCATGAGGTAGATGGTGGAGACTGCTACTGCTCTAGAGACGAGGACAAGAACGTGATTGCTGGTCACCGATGCATACATCCTTTGATGTGGATGTATGGATGGAGGCCACTACATTGGAGAGAGCAGTGGTTTCTTCTCATCCTCCTCCTCCTCCTACTACTACTACTAATACTACTACTACTACAACTACTACTACTACTACTAATACTACTACTACTACTACTACTACTACTACTACTACTACTACTACTACTACTACTACTACTACTACTACTACTACTACTACTACTACTACTACTACTACTACTACTACTACTACTACTACTACTACTACTACTACTATTGTGTCTGGTGCAGCAAATACATAAGTGTGTTGACGGAAGCTGCAGAAAGGGGACCTTACTCCACTCCGGATATTGTGTATGTCTCAATGGCTCTACCAGAAGCACTCCTGGCTGGTGCACAAGCAGCAAGAGAAGTTGGAGAAAAAATAGAAGCAATAACAGCACTGTAGACCAACGTTGCCTCCAAGAAAGAGAGGATGTCAGAGGGGATAATGAAGCAGATTCAATGCTAGAAAAATCCAGAGAAGGAGAATGGAGACGCGAGTGAGACCTATGAGATGTTGAGGGAGCTTCTTGTGCTGTCCCATCAAGGCCTACGCCTCGACTATGGTGACGCATCCAATGAGAAACAGGTGAGCTTACAGGAGATTCATGATTTCATGAATCTTGTGGTGGTCGTCTGGCTGGCGTGTTCTATGGTCTTAGTGATTTGTCAGATGCTGACTGTCAGTGTGATCCGTACTCTACAGTGTCCTCCCGCTTGTAGTACTCAGTTTCTTCATAATCTTCATTGGGATGGTACTCAGAGCTGTGGCGTCCGACACTTGACCACTGCTCCCACTCTGCTTTTGTCTCGTACTACGTGGCCTCTTCATCAATGTAGGGATGGACTTGGAATCTGGCGGAGAAGCCAGAGTGAGTGTTGTCCAGGTATCCTGCTAGGCAGCTGCTCACCAAAAGTAAAGCAACTGATTCAGCTGTAGCAGAGACAAGGGGTGCAGATGCACCTCAAGATGACGAGCTGTAGCTGCAACCAAGAAGCGGTTGTAACTGTCAAAGTAGTCGTGGGGGTGCAGACTGTTGTGTGTGGCTGTTGCATGTAAGGGGTGCAGATGCATGCTGAAGTAGTTGGTGGCAGCTGCAGCTACGATGCGGCAGAGATTGTAACAATGATAGTGTAGGTGTAGACCTGCTAAGTGCTTAGAGGGCCATTGCTGCTACAAACGAGGGGTGCAGAGGCACGTGAAAGTAGTGAGTGGGAGCTACAACCATGAGGTAGACGATATTGCCACAGCAATAGTGCGGGTGCAGATCCATTGAGCGTTTAGAGTGCTTTTGCTGCTACAAGCAAGAAGTGCAGATGCACGTCAACACAGTGAGTGGCAGCTGCAGCCACAAGGCGGCAGTGCCTGCCACAGTGATAGTGCGTGTGCAGATCTGCTGAGCGCTTAGAGCACCACTGCTATGCTGAAAATGAAGGATGAAGATGCACACCAAAGCAACGGGTGGCAACTGCAGCTATGAGGCAGCAACAACTGCCACAGTGATAGTGCGGGTACAGGCCTGCTAACCCCTTAGAGCGCTACTACTGCTGCAAAATGTGCCTCTGCCAGTGACATAACCACCACCAATGTGGTAGCTTTGGCTAGGGTGCAAGCAAGCTTCAGGCTGTAGCTGTGGCTACAAGAAGATGTCTATTGCAACATCAACCGTGCTGGTGCAGATCCGCACAGAGCGATGTTGCTGCTGCTGCAGTTGGGGCAAGGATGTAGTGGCAGCGAGAAATGATGAGATGCAGCTGCAGCCCAGAGGCAGTTGCGGTTGTCAAAGGACTCGTGCGGATGATGACCCGCTTGTGCATTTAGAGCGTTGTTGCTGCTGTAGTGACCATGGCTATTGTAAAATTTGGGTGCAACAGCTTGAACCATTAGAGACGGTGGCTGCTGCAACCTACACCAGGATCATGGGAGGGAGGAAAGCCCTCCTTTTGTAAGGAAGATTCTTCTTCCTGATGTGACACCAACACGGAGTAGACGCTTGCTAGAATAGCAGGTGTGGGCAAGCATGATTGCACACAGAATGCCATGGAATAGAGCAACTTTGCTTTAGAAATGGCAAGCAAAAGGAAGGAACAAATCAGCAGGTAACGGGATAGCAAGGTGATAGTGGCTGGTTTACCAAACTACCAACGCAAGGAGATCAATGTGGGGCCTAGACGCCACCCCGGTATCAAACCGGACTGGTCGGCACAATTGCCACTTAGGGTTTCTCACGCGCCGGAACAAACCAGTCGTGTGGTCCAGTAGGATCAGCAACCCAGCATCACAAAGAAGAAATCGTTTCATGGCAAGCATGAGTACGATGAATTCAACCACATTGAGCTAGAGTGTATGTGGGTGAATGCTTCACAATAATATGTTGCTCCAAGTCTTGCTCAGAATCAACCAAGAAAACTTGGGAAAAAAACTGTAACTGTGCTCGCAAACACATCCTGATTGTATGCTACAGGCATCACTCTTGCACTCGGCTGAGATGCTCTTAGTGCATGATCCATAGGACGTGCGCCCACACAGCATGGGAGAGCTTCGCTTCAGATTAAACACTTGCAAAGATGGTGGGTGTGTGTGTGTGTGTGTGTGTGTGTGTGTGTGT
>SZWC01005395.1:92067-105470 GCA_023375785.1 Penium margaritaceum | reverse complement strand
GTGTGTGTTTGTATGTGTGTGGGTGTGTGTGTGTGTGTGTGTGTGTGTGTGTGTGTGTGTGTGTGTGTGTGTGTGTGTGGGGACAGAGTTAAGAGGTCACTTGCGTGTTGTACACCCCAATAGCAAAATCCATGACATTGTTGGCCCTGTCTCTACCCCGTGCTCCCTCCCTTTGTGGTCTTAACTACCTTGTGGTGCTAGAGTAGTGAGTAGAGGTCTCTCTGTATGTGTCTGTTGTTTAGTTGATGGCTCATCACACCTACAATGCCCAGTTGTCTTTCTCCACATGCTCACTACATTGTAAGTGTAAAGGAGACTAAGTGTTGTGACTGCGCTGGAGCTCTGTCCCACAACATGGTTGCCACCCATGGTGAAACTCGCACACTATACCAGCAAAAGCACACACTCAAGCAGTGGCCTGTAGCCACATAATCTACGTTCCCATGACTCTATCAGTTGGCTTTGCTCGTGGGAAGCTCTAGCTCTTGACACTTTTGGATATGAGGGCAACCTCGGTGTGATGCAAGACGTAGGTCGATGTTAGCTAAATTACTCATGCATATGATGATCGATGTCTTGGAGGTGTTCACAGGGCTCCAAGCTGTTTTGTGAAGCGTTGTAGCCTTTCCACTTGACTAGATATTCTGTGAAATTTTAATTGCAGAAGTTTCATATGATACATTCAATGGTGTAATTCGTCCCCTCCCCTTTGATAGGTGGTGGTGGAGACACGACACTACTGGGGAACTACTTGCTAGGATCTTGGTAGAGTTTCATTCTTCTCACGTGGAATGTCATTTTGATAACCATGTTTTCCAGCATTCAATCTTTTGCGAAGATTGAATGCTGGAGGTGTCCGCATCTCCTTGATTGTGCATGGATCCAACCAGTTAGGTTTATGCTTGGCGCAGTGTCCTCGCAACTGGATGTTGGTGCTGAGGAAGTGATCACTGAAATGGAACCTTGTGTCCGTCCAATGTTTGTCAAATTCTCGCTTCATTTCTGCTTTGATCTTCACAAATGTTTGGCGAAGTTTTCTCAAGGTTCTCTGGAAGTCTCACTGCTGGTTTTCAACCGTCCATATGTTTCTTGAATTCTATAAACCTGATGGCATTGATGGGCTTTTTCTATAAACAATCTCAAAAGGGATTCTTTTAGTGGCGGTAGATGTCACAGAGTCATATGTGAGCTTTGTGGTTGGAAGCTTGACAGCCCATTCAGGGCCATGTGGCTTGCACACAGTTCAGAGCAACAATTTGAGCATCTGGTTGGTGCGCTCAGTCTGACCGTCAGTCCGAGATGGAAAGTTGTTGACAGATGGATCCGACTTTAGTATTGAGTCATCAGATCCCACAATAATCTGTTGTTGACATGTCCATCCTTGTCACTAGTGATGGAAGAGGGAAAGCATTGTAGTCGGACGGTCCTTTTTCAGAAACGGCTGCATTGTTCCCTTGATGGTGACCGTTGTTGTGTCAAGATGATATGAGGCATCTTTAAGAAGCAGCACATCAAATCCCTTTGGTGTGATGGGAAAATGTGTCACGAAGATCATAGAGATGTCCAACCATGGTTCTTTGGGTACGTGTAGTGGATAAAGTCAATCCAGGGAGCTCCACTTCAGGTGCATGCACAAGAATGGACATGGTTGAGTGGCCAATAAAGCTGTTTAAATAGATGGGGATGGCTCACATCACAACACTCCTCATGACCTGATGCTATGCATGTCATAAGTCTGCTGATTTGACACGAGTACGCAACAAGATGCTCAACAGGCCATACGCACAGAAATCCCACTTGCAACCAACATGGGGCAAGAGCCAAAGCCCAACAGACCAAATGGTCACCATGAACACCTCACGTGCCAATGCCTTGGTCATAGAGTCAGCGTGCTGCATGTCCATACTAAATCAGATGACAGATATCACCTGTTTTTCCTCCAAAATGACACACAAAATTATGCTCAACTGTAATGGGCTTTGTGCGTGCATGACACACAATAGAGTTTTCTATAAAGGAAAGTGTATTTTGATTGCCACGGCGTAAATTCATGGAAGGCATAAACTGTCCCAAATCAAACAACAAGTGATGCAGTCACAGAGCCTCAGTAGCCCAAGCTCAAAGGGTGAGATTTCATACATTTGACAAGCCATGCGCAATACAGCCATGCTTTCCTCTATGACATGAAACAATAGTGCCATCCAGCAGGAACATGTAGCCTTTCAAATTGCACCCATCAGGGCTTCAGGCCCAATCATTGCCCATGTAGCTGTCAACTATCACGAGATACTTTCCATGATAGTAGAGTCTACAATACGATGTAGAAACCAAGTACCACACCACTCGCACAGCCCCATGAAGGCCTCTTGCCTGAGAAGAATCTCAGAACTATGCAAGGATGTTGACAGCATAGGCAATGCTGGGTTGAGTGATTGTGGTCAAGTACATCAGATAACCAATTAGGCGTAGGTACAGGGTCACGTCCAATGCTAGACCATCCACCTGCAGAGAATCCTGCCCGTCTGGTGTGATAGGTGTGGAGGTTGTGGGAGATGCACCGAGGAATTTCTCACTCGTAACACTAGAGTAGCATGCCCGGTGAAGTAGGAGTGTCTACTGTTGACGATTGAGCAATTTCTCCATCCCAGGGAACACAACCATAAGACTAATTTCTTTCATCCTGTAGGCAGGCTGAAGGATTGACTTGGCCTCCCTTATGACCTCCATCAAAAGGGTTGCAATTCGGAGGTCGCCAACGTAGACCTGGATGCCAGTCAAGTGCTTCGTTGTCCATGAAAGGAAAAGAGACAGATTTGCATCACCCTGCACGTACCCAACATGAGCCAGTGTTTTGGTGATCTTTGAGGTAACTGCTTGAGGCCACACAAAGCCTTCTTCCATGCTCGTATGCAAGCAAGCGGCTCATATGCTCCCAGCGGCCGCCCCCTTTACGCGGCCCCTTTACGCTGCCCCTTTACGCTGCCCCTTTACGCTGCCCCTTTACGCTGCCCCTTTACGCTGCCCCTTTACGCTGCCCCTTTACGCGGCCCCTTTACGCGGCCCCTTTACGCGGCCGGAGTCGCTTGCGAGGGGCGCCCTTTGGGGGGTTTTTGCCCCGCTTTGCGGCGTCAGGAAACTTTTAATCAAACAAAATTTGTACCAGACCTTTTCATTGACCTTGAAGCCATGTGGATGGTTTTGGAAATGTTTCAGGCAAGATACAACTGGGTTCTCCCAAACTCCCCCAAATGAGCTGGGTATTGGAGAAGGCAAGATATTTCCTTCATTAGACAAGGTTTAACACATGCATGTGAAGCTGATTGAATTGCACAGTGAGTGCACCGCGGAAAATGAGGCCATAGGCACTAACAGGAAAGTGTTGCATGCATTGTCAGCATCGTAAGAGCCAGCCTCATCAGTGAGATTTTTTGGCCAGTATTGATGAAAGTAAGAACAGACCTTATAGATTCAACAGGCTTGGGCACGAAGGGAGTGGCGGCAGAAGGATCAGGCAGGAAATAGGACTACCAGAGGTGCTCACCGTGAGCCCATGCACTGAAACAAACTTCTCAAGAGGAGAAAGTGACAGCAGCGTCTCAAAGTCACGGTGGTGCGTGAGAGGCAAGAGCACCTGGGCAAGGACAACAGCAGCAGTGAACTAAGTTCCGGCAGAAGTAAGAGCATTGGTGTGTCCAATGGAAGAGGAACTAAATGCAGCTGTGATGTGAGCAGCAGCAACAACAGTGAAAGCAGGAATAAATTCAGTAAGGTGTTTCCGTGCGAGCTCAGCCACAACCTCGGCCAACTGAGTCTTTGCAGTGTCAGCATCCTGCTGATGATTCTCGGCAGACTCTAGGACTAGACAGATTCTGCCACAGCTGTTTGTGGAGCTCTACGACAGCAGTTTTGTAGTCACACATGATTGAAGATCACAAATAAATAGAGATTTCAGTAAGAATTTCAGCAGTGTCTCCCTTGCCCTAGTGGGTGTGGAACGAGTATGCAGTGCTAACGTGTGAGAGGTGCCTGATCTTCAAGGAGGCAACTCATTGTAGGACCGCAGCATGGACCCACCAAATGGAGAGGATGGAAGAAGAGGTAAACCAGATGCTCACCATGCGGGGGACGCAGGAGTTGTACGAAGAGAGGTGGGAGCATAGATGCAGCAGAGGCAGTGAGAACAAACATCTACAACGCAACTGAGACCATGAGACATAGGAAACCGGTCAAGACAGCCCTGAAGATGGTTGCTGTAGGTGTACAAGTGGAGAAAAGGGTGTAGACCCAAGCAGTGGTGGGAGAGGTGGATGTTGCGGTGAGGACGATGGAGGAGAGAATAGTAGCCGTGATAGATCAGACAGAATATGAGGCCAATGTAGTTAAGGAAGCAACAGAGGTAACAATGCACCTGCTGTTATTGAGATCCGAGTGATTACGTTTATGGCTGTCTCCTCCAGAAGACCGTAGCTGGTTGTGGCAATTTTTGTCTACGTGGATGACCTGCTCATTGCCTCCCCCAGCCCCGTCTTTTTCCAGTCAGTCAAGGAGCTCCTTCAGTCCACCTACAAGATGAAGGACCTCGGTCCAGCACAAGTCTTCCTTGGCATGGAGCTTGAGCGTGACCGCTAGCGTCACACTCTTCACATTCACCAGGTTGCGTATGCCCACAGTCTAGAGGAACACTTTACATCATTGCTTCCTGATGTTCCCACCGCCTTCACCCTCATGACTCCGACAAGCCAGCACATGTTGTCATTGGATGTGTCTCAGCTAGGGAAGCTAGTGATGTGACTGACTATCTCAGAGTCATTGGGTCACTCATGAACCTTACGACGACCATGCGCACCCATTCTTCTCTCAACTTCTTGGCACAGTTCTTGCAACGGCCTAGGGCCCACAATCTTGAGGATATTCTCCATCTTGTTAGCTATGCCCTCTCCACAACACATGCTGGACTGTGCTTTCATGTACAGCCCTCAGTCGTAGTTGATGCATAAACTGACAGCAACTAAGCTCAAGACACTCATGCTATAGATCTTGGTATATGTTTCTCGTTGGTGGGGCTGTTTTCTTGTAGAAAAGTGGTAAAAAGTGGTGTGTGGCATGCAACTCCAGCAAGGCCAAGTATGTCACACTCAGTGCAGGTACCTGTGAGGGCATCTGGTTGTGTCACTTACTTCAGCATCTGCGCATGCCCATTTCCTACATCACCCTGTGTCGGGACAACCAGGGCATGAAGCCCATTGCTAAGCATGATGGCATGCACCATACACGCACAAAACATATCAATGTTGATCATCACTTTGTGCATAGACACATAGCAGCATGAGAAGATGGGGTCGTCTGGGTCAACAAGCGTCAGCAGAATGCGGAATTCCTCACGGAGGCTCTTCGCATTGGAATTTTCAATTCTAGTGTACACGCACTTAGCCTGTTGCGTGCTTATGATCTTCCCGGTTCATTCTCGTGCTATACCTTAATACCTATCTTGTGAGGTACTCTCTTTTTGTCGCTCTACTACTATGTTGCTTGCCCATGGTTGAGCTGTCTGTTTGCCAGTATATGAACTTGTGCCTATGTGCACAATAGGACAGGATTGTGGATTTTCTTCTAGCTGACTTTTTTGTATGCAAGATGTCTTTTGCACATGGTTGTGTGCGTCTACAGATCATTTGGTAGTGTTTTTGTTGGGCTTGAAACCATGAAAGTGACATATTGACTTCACCCACATGCACCATCCTGCAAGAAAGTCAAAATTCTCCACACGCACAAGGAGTTATGTCGGTGCCCTCGTCTTGGAACTCTTATACTCAAGCAACACAAGAAACACATGATCACTGGTGATGTATTTGGCCATAGTGGCCAAGTACATGGAAAGATAAAGTCACATGATGACCTCTTCTTTCTAAAAGCATCGTGGATGTCTTACATATCATGATGAGCCATCTGTCTTTGAACTAGACACGAGATTTTTGCATGCATGCTACAAATGCACATGGCCGATGTGGCACTCAATTATCTTTCATGCATGAGTGTTGCTTCAGAAGCATGAGAAAAACTGCTAAGAAGCGTCCTAGCCTTGTCGCTACTGACGTGGTGACACTATCCAGTTAGGTGATGCACTAGCAAACAAGCAAGTGCAAGGAACAACACGGGTTAAGCTAGGGAGACGTGCAAAGTATCATGAGCTCCAATAGCTTAGTGATGTAGAAAGAAATGACAACTGAAAAGCACACACCATAACTACCTGTTGCAGCGGACGGCGTGTGACGCACACGGCAGTGTCAGTTTGTCCTAAAACCGGCCCAAACCATTGTTTTAGCCGTAACTCTGCGCACAGGCATCCAAACATAACCCTGTCTCAGCCTAGAGATGCAGAATCTCAAGCTAGACACTACAAGTAGTCACACAAACAGGTACGGGCGAGTGGCAGAATTTGTTCCGGCCAGTTTGGACCTTGAAAACATCGGTGTTACGTGCCAGTGTGAGGTAGTCAGCCCGCTGCTTTCGGGTTTCAACCAAGACAATCTGAACAACGTCTGCAGCCACACGCTCACGTACAAAATGATGTTCCACATTGATGTGCTTCGTGCAAGCTTGATGCATGTCATCATGCTCAGCAATAGCTTTCGTGCTTTGATTCTCAAAGTCCAAAGCAATGCAGCGGATCGGAACACGCAACTGTTGCAGCAATTGGCACAGCCAAACAATCTCGCAAGTACCTGCAAAAAGAGAAACATACTCTCCCTCACTCGAGTTGTATGCCACACAGCCCTACTTACCACTTTTCCACGAGATTGATGTCCCCCCAACAAGAAAGACATAGCTAGTGCAACTGCAAGCATTAGTGTCATGCGTCCAATCACTTTTGGGGTACCCATCAACCAAAAATGACAGCTACGCACAATAACGGAGGCCAATACGAGTAGTAGAGAGCGTATACCTGGCGACGCGCAATGCTGCCTCCATGTAATGTACTCTTGGACACTGTTAGGAATGAACAAGGAAGTTCAGAGTGAACACAATGTTTGCTCTCGTGGTGGTGGCAAGGTATATCAGAGACCCTATGACTCGTAGGTAGTCGGTCACATCCACTGGCTCTCCTAGCTTTGATACGTCTAGTTTTTTTAACAACCGCTGCCTGGCTAGTGTCATTGGTGTCAAAGTCCTGAGCATAGACTGTAGCAAGGAGGCGAATCTCTCACCTAGGGGGGAGTGGCTGTGACTCCTTTAGAAGGAGACGCCGGAGGACGTGAATGAGGGTGACGTCCTTGTAGCAGCACCAGCCATAGAGGATCGCCCAAGGGATGGGCGAGTGGCAGAATTTGTTCCGGCCAGTTTGGATGAGGAATCCGAAGCACTGGAGATGGACGTGGAGGCAGAGAGTCGACCGATGTCTCCAAGGTCTCCAAGAGAGGGGGAGCAGGCGCTTGGAGAGGATGGCACCAAAAAGGGACAGCAACAAGAACAACCGCCTCAATAGCCCCGAGTAAGCAACACTGTGTGCAGAAGGACAAAGAGGTACGATGCCGACAAGGGCATTTGGACCAGGTTTGCACAAGCCTTCTTCACGCAAGAGGAGCTTAAAGATGTGAAGGAGGCACTACAGCAGAAGGATGGGGCTGAGTGGGAGGGAGCAGTAATATCTGAGCTTGCCTCCGACGAGGAGAACAGCACTTGGGAGCTGGTTGACCAGCCGGAGGGCGAGAAACTTATCGGCTCCAAGTGGGTCTTCCGGAAGAAACTCAAGAAGGAGGGGGAGGTGGAACGGTACAAGGCGCAGCTGGTGGAGAAAGGGTGGTACCCAAAGAAAAGGGGAGCACTACTACGAGACCTTTCCACCAGTTGCCAAGTTTGCCTCTATCCACACTATTCTCTCAGTGGCAGCGGCACACGACTACGAAATCCACCAAATGGACATCAAAACCACATTCAAATGGAGACCTGGACAAGGAAGTCTACATGGAGGTGCCACAGGGGGTGGATGCACCGTAGGGGAAGGTGTGCCGGCTTCGCAGGGCGCTCAATGGACTGAAGCAAGCTCCGCTCATGTGGTACCTCAAGATGGATAGTTTCATGGGTGAGCTTGGCTTCAAGTGTTGCGAGGCAGATCACAGTGCGTACGTGCGGAAGGAGCCGGGGCTCCACCAAATGGTCGTCCTCTATGTGGATGACCTCATCCTTGTGTCTTTGGATGAGAGGGAGCTTAAAAGCCTGAAGAAACAGCTTGGCGGCCGGTTCAAGATGACGGACATGGGCAAGCTTGACTACTACCTAGGCATTGCCATTAAGAGGGATCGCAAAGCACGCACGCTGAAGATGGGGCAAGAAAAACATGTGCAAGAGGTGCTCCGCCGCTACAACATGGAGGAGTGTAGCCCCATTGGCACGCCTATGACAATGACATGTGAGCTGAGCTTGAGCATGGGCCCGAGCACGAAGGACGAGAAGGAGGAGATGGCTGGAGTACCGTACCAGTCCGCAGTTGGCAGCATAATGTATGCCATGGTGGCAACACGGCCTGATCTTGCCTTTGCCGAGGGACAAGTGAGCCGTTATGTTGCTGATCCGGGGCTGCTACATTGGCAAGCGGTCAAGAGAATCCTACGCTACTTGAAGGCGACGAAACAGTCATGACTTGTGTTTGGAGGGGGAGCCCGGACTGACTCCCTTGAGTTGGTTGGCTACTTTGACGCTGACTGGGAAGGTGATGTTGATGACCGCAAGTCAACATCGGGCTGCGCTTTTGTGCTTGGTGGTGCAGCGGTGTCTTGGGCAAGCCTGAAACAGGACTGTGTGGCGCTGTCCAGCACTGAGACGCAGTATATTGCACTCACGGAAGCTGCAAAGGAGGTGCTATGGCTGCGGCAATTGCTCAAGGAGATTGGGGTGCCGCAGAAGAAGCCAACGGTGCTCAACGTTGACAACATAAGTGCCATTAGCCTGACCAAGAACCGTGTGCTACACCGGAGGACCAAGCACATAGAGATCCGGCATCACTTTGCATGAGACCTCGTTGCAAAGGGCGATGTGGTGCTTGTGCACTACGGCACAAAGCACATTCTTGGTGATGCCATGACAAAGGCCCAACCCAAGGACAGACATGATGCCACTTGCATGGAGCTTGGACTTTCCCAAGCCTCTTGAGTTGGAGGTTGAGCATGGACAACTGCCATGGGTGACCCGCAAGGGGGAGATTGTTGGAGAGATGCTCCTCACCATGGCAGGAGTGACTCCCAAAAGTAACACCAAACAGACAAGCCTCATTGGCTTAGTGGTTAATGGCATCCACCTCTAGAGGCAGGGGCCTGGGTTCAAGTCCCACGAGATCAAATTCTGCCCTGCCGTAAGGGAGGTGGAAAGTAGATGCTAGGAAGCTAGTTCAACCTCTAGAGTTCCTCTTCAAGTCTGTAGAAGGCCAGGTGAGGGTCCAGGAAGGTGGCACACCTTCTAGAAGGGTTGACTTGTCCTACAAGGTATCTAGAGTTATCTTGGTCTTTTGGATACCTTCCCTCCTACTAGAAGCAAGCTGAGGAATCTAGGAAGGGGCAGAATCTTCTAGAGGAGGGAAGGGATGCCTTCCTAGGTGGGAAAAAGAATATCCTACCAAGGGCCACTCTAGAAGCCATAGAATCTCCTAGGAAGCTTCAAATCTGGCATGCTTTGGTGTTTTGGAAAGCTTAGATCAATGGCTATAAAATTCCACTACTTGTGAGCCTTGATCAAGAGTTTATTCCCATTCCATTGAGGCCAAAACTATTACCACACTCTCTGACCTGCTTTATGCTATCTTTGGAACCAGTTGCCTCCACAGTTTCAGTCTCTCCAGAAACAGTTGGGGGTGTGAACCAGCCACTACTAGTGACCTTCCTGCGTGCATACTCACCCTCAAGCCAATAGGCCTCAGTCGAGCTACACGCGATGCAACCTTGCTTCCCACTCTTCCAAGAGACCACAGTACCACCGATGAGGAAGTTGTAACCCGATCGACTGCGCGCGTCACGGTCCTAAGCCCAATCGCTGTCGGTGTATCCATCAACAACGACAGAGGGTTGGACGCAAAAACACAAGCCGAGACAGGGCCTGGAGAAGAAGTAGCGGAAAACACGTAACGCCGCCTCAAGATGTTGACGGAAAATGCAGCATCAGCACGTGTTGTAGTGCCAAGAAACATCAGAGACACGATGACTTGGAGGTAGATCGTGATGTCCACCAACTCCTCCAACTACACTGGGTCAGTGGTCTTCAAAATTTGCTGTCCAACAGGCGTCATAGGTGTGGAAGCATGGAGAACAACAGCCAAAATGTCGACGAAACACTCCCCCAGACTGCAGACATATCCGACCTGGTGCACGGTGAGTATGTGACGCTGACGGTCACGCTCAATCTCCATGCCCAAGAAGACGCGGGCAGGGCCGAGATCCTTCATCTTGTAGGCAGACTAGAGGAGGTCCTTCACAGCCCGGACAGCCTGAAGATATGGCGAGGCGATGAGGAGATCGTCCACATAGACCAAGACGGCAACGAACAGTGTCGTACGGTCACTGACAAAGAGAGAAGGATCAATCCGACAGTGACGGTAGCCATCACGCTCAAGGGTGGCAAAAATCTCAAGGTTCTAGTAGCACAAAGACTACTTGAGCCGGTACAACGCCTTGCAAAGGCACCAGACGCGACCGGAACCATCGTCAAAGCCAAACGGGTGAGCGAGGTAGATCTCCTCATCGAGATAGCACTGCAAGAATGCGTTGTTGACGTCCATTTGGTGTAGTTCCCACTCATGTTGGGCCACCTGACTCAAGAGGGCTTTGGCAGTGGTGTACTTTCCCACAGGGGCAAAAGTGGAATCGAAGTCCACCCCCAGCACTTGGGAGGATCCCTTGGCCAACAGGCGAACCTTGTAGCACTCAATGATGCCATCCGGCTTGCGCTTGCGCGTGTACACCCAACGTGCAGCAATAGCCTTGCGACCAGGCGGAAGGTCCACAAGCTCATAGACCCCATGCGCTGTGATGGCATCAAGTTCCTCGCGCATGGCCTGCTCCTAGAGTACTACATGAGGAGCAGAGCGCGCCTGACAAATTGTGTCCATATCCGATGGGAGTGCTTTGGAACCGTGAGAGGTCAGGGCAGTGGCGACAAACGCAAGGTGAGAGACACGACCACAATCAGCGTCCGCAACATTACGGGAGAACTCAGCCACGAGTAGGGAGTAGGTGACTGCAGAGTTCGGCTGAAAAACAGAGGCTGACAGTCCAAGTGCATCGAGACCAGTATCAAGAGGAGCGAGCCCATGAGCTGGAGGAGAGGGACTGCCAGTGCCAGACTGACCAGAGTGATTCACGGAGGGAGCCAGACACATGAGATGCTCCCCCAGCCACGAGCAAGACACAAGTCAGCGTGGTGACCATACCAGCGCTCGTACGGTGTGGCGTGGTGAGGAAGTGGACCATGAGGAACCTGGTTCCACTTTATGGCCTCATAGGCAAAGGCTTCAGAGAGACCAGACTCAAGCAACATGGTGCGAACACCGTCAACCAGTGTGCAGTTCCAACGTTTGGAGACATTTTTTTGTTGTGGGGTGTAGGGAGTAGACGACTCAAAGCGAACACCAAGCGATGTGAGAAAACAAAGAGTGGAGCCAATGAACTCACCACCACGATCGGAGCAAAACACCTGCAGCTTGCGTTAACATGCACGCTCCGCTTGGACAAGCCAAGACTCGATCGTAGGCCCAACGTCACTCAAGCGGAGTGAGTAAGTCCGGCGGAACCGAGAGTAGTCATCAATGAGACACAGGACATAGCGACCACAATCGAGAAATTCATCTGGAAAGGGGCCCATCACATCAGCATAGACGAGAGTAAGTGGCTCATGGGTGCGTGACACAGACACGGGAAATGGGGCGCAGTGCATCTTGCCTTGCGCACAATCCATGCAATCAGCACTGTAGGGTACAGAGAATGTAGCAGCGTGAAACCAGCGGCAGGCTGATGGCAAAGCAAGTTGCGTATGGCGATGGTGTGCACGTGGCAGAGGCATCAATGTAGGAAGCGAGAGTGAGGGAGCAACATGGACATGAGCAGATACAACGGCAGTCGGAATGGGTACAAACAATGGAACACGATATAGTTTCACACCGGAGACCACGAAGAACAACATGTCCAGAAGACTAAAGGGAGACAGTGCCGACAACACGATATGCCACGAAATCCGTACCTTCATCATTGAGGGTAGTGACAGACAATAGACTAACCTCAAGTGCAGGCACGAACAAGACATGAGGCAGAAGCAGATCGCCATCAGGTCCACCAAATCGCATGATGCCATCACCCTGGACCGGGAGCCAGTACGAACGAACCATACGTCACTGACAGGCCCCAACGACACAAATGCAAGACATGACGACGTCATGTGATGAGTGGCTCCATAGTCAATAATCCAGAACCCGCATGACACAGGTGGAGGTGATGGGACATGACATGCTGCAACATTACCAGTGAAATCCGCAAAAGGTGGCGCACACTCAGGACAAGCTGCGAAGCAACGGGGGTAAGAGACATGTTGCCAATGATCAATCCATGCACCCTCATCAACCGTACTGCCCAATGATGCTCCCCGAAGGGCTCCATCCGCCTCACAGTGGTGACCTCCAGAACCAACCGTGAGACTCACACAGGAGGAGACCGCTGCAAGTCGAGTGCATGTAGGTGGAGGGAGAAAAATCCTGGAGAGGACCGAGGAAGACCGCATAAACTGCAGGCCAGACCCATAGATGGTTGCCGAAGGAGAGAAATTGAATGCCTGGGGAGCAGGTGTACGAAGCCACGAAGGGGCTGTGTAGAACGGTGAGGGTGGCCCATAGCACGAGGGGACCCAGTAGGGTGGTGTCCATGCCACCCCGGGTGGAGGTTGACGAAGTGGAGGACGACGACGGAGGGATATGGGGTGACGCCGAGGCGATGTGGCGGGGGCAGTACCACGAGGCGTACGAAAAGGGGTACCTTGAGGAGTTGTTGGCACCCGAGCCCTCAAACCTCCCACAAGAAGGTTTCAGGCGAGCAAGCTCGATGCCTGCGGTTATGGGTCTTCTCACGGCGGGTGGTGCAGTGGCTGCCGGTGGTGCGGTGGGTGGTGCGACGGGTGTTGGTGGTGCGGCGGGTGGTGCGGCGGCAGCCGGTGGTGCGGCGGTTGGCGATGCGGCAGCAGCGGTGCGTGGTGCGGCGGCTGCAGGTGGTGTGCCGGCAGTTGGTGGTGCGGCGGCTGCAGGTGCTGTGCCGGCAGTTGGTCGTGCGGCGGTAGATGGTGGTGATGGAGATGTTGGGGGTGCAGCGGCAGATGTTGGTGATGCGGCGGTTGGTGGTGCGGCGGTTGGTGGTGCGGCGGTTGGTGGTGCGGCGGTT
>SZWC01005395.1:73612-89212 GCA_023375785.1 Penium margaritaceum | reverse complement strand
GGGGGGGGGGGGGGGGGGAACAAGAGGCAGGTGTTGCACCCAAAGCGTGCATAGGGTTACATAGTAACCAAGCAAAAGCATTCATATTAGCATCTCTTAAGAGGCCAAATAATTGCCCACAATCCGGACCACATAACGGAAGGTTTGCAATGAGACTTTACCTCGTCCATGGAATCGAAATCTGGTTGTAAATGGATTTCCAAATTGTCACCCACATTCGTTCAAACTCATTTCTTTTTGGTTTGTCCATGCGTGCTCCTAAACATTTTGTATGGTTTGGGCGAACTTTTCCTAATTTACCTCAAGCTATGCTGGAATTATTCCAGCTTATGTGGATGTAAAAGCTATGAAAAATACCAAAAATTGAAAAAATGCGCTTGACGATACAGCTTTATGCATAACAATTCACCGACATATTGAAGAAGGACCTCAAAAGGCATTTCTTCTCGTTTCTTTTTCCATGAATTTTGTTTTATCTCATGATGAATTTATTTTAATGAGATTAATTTGCTCTTCTATCGAGGAAATTCTAGTTTCACATATTCATGATGAACTTCACAAAAAAATGAAAATTTTGGATGAGCTTTGAATGTTTCATTATGTTATGAAAATTAATATGACGGAATCATAGGCAGAATTTAATCTATTTACCTTCTTCTATGACGGTGGTTGAATTTCTTTTATTTCAATTGCATTTTGACCCTGTTTGAAGCCGGGTTCACGAGTCACAAGGGTTTGTCATGACGACCAGTTCCGTGAAACAGGACAGGGCGAGGCCAAGGTTGGACCCAACCCAACGTACAGTCCTTACCCTGTTGCTCTGTCGTCGGACTGGAGATTCCTTACTATCCGGGGTCTGTCCGGATATGTCGGTCGATGTCCGTGATTTTTTTGTACTAGGTCAACCTCCACAGGGCGTCCGCGGACGTGTTGGGGCATATAGTCTTACAAATTCTAGCACCCTGATTGGTGGATACGTCAGAAAAATGACCGATCCACCAATCACGATTTATTGCGGCACAAACACACAAAAGCAAGAAAACAAAGGGTTACTATGTAACCCAAAAACCGCGAGCCCTCAACAGCGGATCCAAGCGGAATGGAATCGGAAGCTGTCCAGCAACTTCCGATTCCGCTGGAAATTGCTGCTGGCGGCGATTTCCAGCGTTTACCAGCAGCACCCTGCATCAATAGCGTTTTCCCTGATATGAAGCACCAGCACATATGGAGGCGACGGGCAATAATGCCCCATCCGGAGGAGCGTTGTCAGTGATGTACAAGACACTGCGAGCGCCTGGGACGTTGTCGCCACGGGTTACATGGCAAAAACGTCGCTGGCAGATGGTTGAAGAAACCCAAAGCGCGCAAGGGTGCAGCTGCACTTAGAAGTTGCGGCTGCTACCACGGCTGCAAGCGCTGTGGCTGTGGCCAAGAGTACCACGGAAGAAGTTTGGTGTGCACGATTATCGTCGCCAAGATGGCAGCCGCGACAAGTGAACTGTTGCCAAAAATTTGGCAGCTTTCCGCCTCCAGCACTGGCGGAGTACTACGTGGTGGGAGCCATGGGCTCGGAGTTGCCACGTTGCTAGGATCTCTTCGCCCCCCTGCAGTCTCTCAACTGCTCTGATACCAAGAGGGAATGGAGAAACCCCCTTCAACGACGTTATGTGTGAGAGTGTGGGTCCCAACGGACACAATGCAACAGACAAGACGGTATTGAGAATGGTGGATAGACGGCAAAGATCTGGTTGAAAGAATGAGCGATAGAGGAGGACATCCCCTGCACTCTCGGTACAGTTAGCGTACGTACAAACTGCGTGACGGCTAGTATATTGGAAAGTCCAAGAAAATAGCTACCAGCTCCCAAACAGCAACTAGGCAGAACCCAACAAAAGTGTGGCTCACTCAAGTGGCTGAATGACAAACCGAAAGAAGCAGCGGAAGCAGAAAAACACACTCTACAGAACTAAATTGACAGAAATTAGGTTTTATGTTGCTAAGGGACCATTGTGTTGTGATGTGAGCTGTTTCTGTCCGTTTGTACAGCTTACTGTGACCACTCGGTCGTGTCCATGCTCGTGCAGATCCCTGATGCGGACCCAGCTGGCGCTGGAGCACTGATGGTTGGTGGATTCACCCGCCAGCAGCCACCAGGCAGCTGCCATGACGTCCCGGGTGCTTGCTGGGGTACTCTGCAATTTTTCTACTGACGCTAGAGTTTTCTCGGTGGATAGGCTCTTGAGGCCAATTTGCATGTTTTTGCATTGCACGTCCATCTGATGATGGATGCATGCATGTGACCAGTCGTAGCGTTCTTCTTGTGATCCTACACATCTACGTCTAGACGGCGTAGCATTATGACATGTGTGCGCAGAGTTATGGCCAAAAGAGTGGTTTTGGGCCGGTTTTAGGACAGCTCTTGGACCGCCGCGTGCGACACCCGCTGTGCGCCGCGGCAGGTATTTATGCCATGGACCTGTCATTTGTCATCTCTCTTTGCAAATGCTTATGAAGCATTCAGACACTTTGCCTTGTGTCCCCTAGCCAAACCCTTGCCGTTACGTGCACAACTTGTGACTATCGTCACCGTCTGATTAGGCACTGACGCCTGGTCAACGGGAGTGTGGCTAGGAAGCTTCTATGCATCTTCTCATGGTCTCAGAGCAACAAGCCAGAGCTTGTTGTGCTGCACAGCATAGATGCAGCAATCGCAGCAGCAGTGAGCAGCAGCAGTGGCAACAGCACACAGCAGCAGCGACAGGTCCTGGGAGGACCCACCAAACTGCGCCATTGCAATGCATAGGCCGCAACACCTGCGTGACGGAGGAGTCGTGCAGGAGGGGTGCAGTAGTGTAGCAGCACGCCAGTGCAGCAGCGCCATAGCAGCTGTCCAGCAGTGCAGCAACAGTGCTGGCAGTTTTGACCATAGCAGTCAAAAACTGTCAGCGTCTCAAATCCTCGAGAAACGCTGTCAGTTTCTTTTTTGGAGCATTTTCGACACTCGGCCCCATAGTGAGCACCGCGATGGCGCCGGTCCGTGACAAGGACAAAGGACCCGCTGATCCCTCTTCCTCCTCTTTGGGCGTTGTGAGCCCGCGGTCGCAGTCCCGCATGATCGATGAGCTTCGTCAGTCGCAGGACAAGATGCGCCAGCAACAACAGAGGCAGTCCGACGCGTTGCAGGAGATCACGGAGTTACTGCGGGGTCGTTCGATGGCTTCACAGCAGCCACCTGGAGAGTCTACTAGAGCTGCACCATCCGCTCAGCAGTCTACACCCTACACAGTGCGGCGGTCTCAGCATCGATCATCACAGGTGGACACCTGGGACGAGGAGGAGATTGAGGATGACTCACGCGAGCACGAGCTTTGTGTGCTTGAGGAGCGCATCCGTGAGTTACGTCTGGGATCACAACCTCCCACTCCACCACCTTCTCGCCGTCAGGATCAGACATGTCGTTCAGCAGCGTTCACCTTTGGTGGTGCTTCCCTCACTGGTGGGCTCCCCATACCCCGCCCACCATCTCCTGAGCCTGAGGTCGCCCTCCCCATGGAGCGGCGACCGAAGGACTTTGAGACACCTCCACCCCATTACGATAGTTACGAGGGCTTCGATTGCTGGGAGACCCTGTTTCAGGTGTGGGCCGATTCTGAGGGTGTCTGGCCGCACTACCACAGCCAGTACCAGACCCGCGACGCTCACCAGGCCCAGACAGCAGCGAGAGCGATGCGGGGTCTCCTCTACGCCATGCCACGGGAGACTGTGATCGACTTCCGTCCTTTCCTCGGTCAGACCGGGACTGGGATTGGAGAAGATCCGCGTCAGGGCTGGGAGCTGGCCCTGACACTTCTCGCTGCGGAGACCCATGCCACGAGGGCGGCACGACTACGTGAGTTTCACTCCCTCCGCCAGGGCCCCACAGAGCCCGCAGCTGACTACTGGAGGCGCGCAATGCGCCTTTATACGCGCCTTGGGACCGGTGGTGGGACGCAGTTGTGGGCGCTCGACACCATCATCATGGGAGCGCATTTGGACCACGTGAAGCTCTTTACGGGCTTCAATCGTGTGGCTCTCTCTGAGCTGTCAAAGTCACTACAGCTGCTTCCTTGGGTCCATCGCTACTTCATCCAGGCCACATCAGCTCATGAGGTTGCCGTCGCTCATCAGCAGAGTCCACTGGTTGCAGCAGTGACTGTGACGCCTCCTACGCCTCTGTCCCTGCTCACCAGCCCCAACTCGACCACCTCCTCCTCCTCCTCTACTCCGAGCAGCCACACTCAGGGCGTTGGAGCGGCCACACAGGGAAAGAAGGGGAAGAAGCGACGCGGAAAGGGACAGCAACAGCAGCAGCAGTAGCCGGCGAGTAGTGGCAGTGGACGTTCTGTCCACTGCTATAATAATGGAGGCGCTCACCGCTACACAGAGTGTGAGCAGCCACTTGACTGGACTCGGATCATGCGCGGCCTCCAGGCGGCGCACGCACAGCAGACTTCCTCGAGCGACACACAGACTGGGCGCACCGCGACCACAAGTGCTGCAGACGCACTCGTTTCATCAGGCGGCAGCAGTGAGGTGGACCCTCGAGATCGCACGATCGCAGAGCTTTGTCAGTTGCTGGCGCTTCATACTAAAGGAGGTGCGAGTGTGTTGTCACAGCAGAGTGGTCTCGACACAGCTTGTCTTACTGCGTCTGTTTCTCGTGATGATGCTTGTGGTGGAGCTATGGTGGCTTGCGATGAGGATGGACCTGACAGTATCGACTGGCTTGCCGAGTCACAGATCCGTGTTGTCCGTCGTTGTTCCGAGTCCTCTGCTGAGCGCCTAGCAGAGGCAGAGTGTTCTGTGGCACGTTTCTTAGTGTCAACGACTGGTCGTGAGCCGAGTGGCACCTAAATTATTGACTCTGGGGCCACTCATCACATGACCTGTCGTCGTAGTGACTTCATTGTGCTGGGTCCCGTTGCGTCAGTTCGGTCTGTTCGCACAGGGTCTGGTCCGTCGTTGCCTATACAGGGAGTTGGGGTTCTGCGGTTTGATGGTCCGTCTGGCCCCTTGTACATTTCTGATGTGCTCTTTGTCCCTGATCTTGAGCTCAGCCTGCTCTCTGTCCGTGCATGCACCAGGATGGGCCTCACTGTTGAGCACTCTGCTGACTTTGCCACAGTGACTGCTCTTGACACACGTGCCGTTGTGCTTCGTGCCTCCGTTGTTGATGACCTGTATCGTGTGTCTCATTGCACTCCCTCTGCTTCTCCTTCCCCTCCCCCTTTTGCGCGAGTGTTTTTCACTGGTGTCCTCTCCCCGGAACACCAGCGCTTGTTGCACCGTCGCCTTTGCCATGTGAGCTCGGACACTGTGTCCAAGCTCATTCGTACTCAGCCAGCCCTCGGTCTTGACGCAGGCCGCCCAAGACCGACTGTCTTTTTTGTGCCCAGGGTAAGATGCATTGCTCCTCTTACCCTGACTCCTCCTCTCGGGCACTGCGCCCACTTGAGTTGGTTCACTCGGACCTTCTCGGCCCTCTCCCGGTCAAGTCCCTCTTTGATCCGGGTCGATACGTTTTCACCCTAACTGATGACTTCACGCGGATGCGGTGGGTACAGCCTGCGCCACAAGAGCGATGCCGCATTGGCAGTCCGCCTGTGGCTTGTGATGGCTGAGCGTCAGTCTCGTCACACTCTGCACACATTCCGTTCAGATCGTGGTGGCAAGTTCTTGGGCGAGATGGATGCCTACTTTGCCGAGCACGGTATCTTTCACCAGCTCTCCGCCCCTGCTACACCACAGCAGAACGGTGTGTCTGAGCATTGGAACCGCAGCATGGAGGATGAGGTTCGTGCTATGCGGTCTGAGTGCGGTCGACCGGAGTCCTTTGCCTTTGAGGGCTTCTCCTACATGACGTGGGTCTGGAACCGCTTGCCACATGGTCCGCTTCCAGACCATGTCACGCCATATGAGCTGTGGTTCGGCCATCGCGCTGATCTCCGTCTTGCTCGCGTTTGGGGGTCTCTCGCTTGTGTCTGGTACATTGAGGACCAGCAGGGTTCTAAGGTCTCACCTCGGGGACGCATGTGTGCCTTTCTCGGCATCTCCCCCCGGTCGAAGGCCTGGTGGTTTTGGGATCCTGTTTGCCATCGCATTGTCGAGTCTCGAGATGCTCTCTTCTTTGAGACTCTTACCTACCGCGACTTGTCCAGCATTCTGTCGCTGGCCACCAACCACGTTCCTACCTGTGTGGCTTCCCGGCGGATGGGGGTGACTAGTCTTGCGGATGGGTCCGGCCGGGCTTCCTCACCTGCTGACCGGTCTCCTGCTGCTGACGATCCGGCCATCGTGGCTGTGGGTCCAGTAGCCTCATCCGTACCGTCCGACACACCCGTTCCCGTGCCACTTCCTTATGCCACACCGGATCCCGTGCAGGCTCCAGTTCCCTCTGACACACCTGATCCCGTACGAGCGTCAGTTCCCTTCGGCACACTTGACCCTGTGTCGGTGTCAGACCCTTCTGGCACACCCGATCTCGTACTAGTGCCAGTGTCGGTCCCCTCTGGTACACCTGACCCCTTACCAGTGTCAATCCCCTCCGTCACACTTACTCCCGTGCATCCACCCATGCCTCCTACGACTCTGGCACAGCAGCCTTCCCCGCAGCCTGAGGCGAGCGCTGTGTCAAGGTACTCCCGCGAGCCTGGCGGTCGCATGCGACCATTGCCCTCTAGAGCTCAGCGAACTACTGACCCTGTGCCCAGACGACCGACTCGTAGTGTTCGGAGTGGCGAGCCCGGCACGAAGGCCCTTGGCCTGAGTGTCCAGGCAGACTACACCGAGATTCACCCAGCATGTCATGTCGGCCACAAGTTGGTCTCTCGAGAGTTCTTGGTCGCTTGCGATGCCGCAGCCGACCTTGTCACGGTCAGACCGAGTCCGGAGGCGTGTGTCTTAGCCACCCGGAGCGCTCCCTCGACGATGCCTGATCCAGGCACATTGAAGGAGGCACTCTCAGCTCACGATGCAGACCTGTGGCGTGCTGCTTGTGAGGATGAGCTGAGAGCCATCCGTGAGCACGATGTCTATGAGCTTGTCGACCTCCCGCCTGGGCGGAGGGCTCTACAGGCCAAGTGGGTCTTTCGCAAGAAGGTGAAGCCTAATGGCACACTAGATGGCTACAAGGCTCGCTTGACGGCCAAGGGGTTCTCGCAGGTTGAGGGGGTGGATTTCACTGACACCTTTGCACCGGTTGGCCGCATGACCACGGCTCGCGCTCTGTTCGGGGTTGTTGCTCACCACGACTGGGAGCTGCACCAGATGGACGTGAACAACGCGTTCCTCCATGACACCTTAGAGGAGGAGATCTACATGGTCCAGCCACCTGGGTTCGAGGTCGGTGACAAGGTATTGCACTTGCGCAAGGCCTTGTACGGCCTGAAACAGTCACCCAGGTGCTGGAACTTGGAGATCACTGGTACACTGACACGTGCCGGTTACGTACAGAGTGACGCTGACCCGTCCCTCTTTCTCAGACCGACAGCTGACATCTTCACTGCCATCCTGGTCTACGTGGACGACCTCCTGATTGCGTCTCCTTCTATGGAGCCCGTGAAGGAGGCCAAGGCAGTTCTCCAGGCTGCCTACAGGATGAAGGACCTTGGTCGTGCAGCTGTGTTTCTCGGGATGGAGATCGTGCGTGATCGCTAGCAACGGACACTCTTGTTGCACCATGCACGTTATGCCCATGTTCTGGGGGAGCGGTTCGCTGACCTCTTGGGTGCAGTTCCTACAGCCTCCACCCCCATCACACCTGACGGGCAGGATGCTCTGAAGGTGGATGATCCCGCAGACCTGGGGGAGGCAATGGACGTGACCCTGTACTTGCGCCTGATCAGCTCCTTTATGTACTTGGCCACTACCACACGACCCGACACTACCTTTGTCGTCAACCTCCTTGCACAGTTTTCACAGTGTCCTCGGGCAAGAGCCCTCCATGCTGCTATGCGACTGGTGCGGTACGTGGTGTCCACACCGTACCTCGGACTCTGCTTTCGACGGCAGTGTTCAGTAGTAGTCGACGGCTACACAGATAGCGACTGGGCGTGGAGTCCTGATGGGCGCAGCCGGACAGGCTATGTATTCCTGCTTGGTGGCACCTCTGTGTCGTGGCGCAGTGGCAAGAAGGGTTGTATCGCACGTAGCTCATCAGAGGCTGAGTATGTTGCTCTGGGGGCTGGGGCTGCTAAGGCGGTGTGGCTGCAGCGTATATTTCATGAGTTACGTTAGTCTGTGCCCTGCACTATTCTGCGCTGTGACAACCAGAGTCCTCTTGCCATCGCAGACAACTCTGGTGTGTTTCATGCACGCACGAAGCACATTGCTGTTGAGCATCACTTTGTGCGTGATCTTGTGGAGCGACAGGTGATCTCTGTCATCTGGGTCAACACGGATATGCAGCGGGCTGACTTCTTGACCAAGGGGCTTGCGCGTGGAAAGCTCATGGTGGCCATTCGTTCTGTCGGGCTACGCCCCTTGCCTGAGAGTGGCTGAGAGTGGGGTGTGTGAGCATAGACTGTTGTATATCTAGTTGTGCACATGTGTCAGTTCCGCATGCGTGTGGACATGCGTACCATCGGGTCATGGGGGAGTGTTGTGATATGAATTGTTTCCGTCCTTCTGTACAGCTTACTGTGACCACTTGGCCCTGTCCATCCTCGTGCAGATACCTGATGCGGACCCAGCTAGCGCCGGAGCACTGATGGTTGGTGGATTAACCAGCCAGCAGCCACCACGCGGCTGCCATGACGTCCAGGGTGCTTGCTGGGGTACTCTGCAATTTTTCTACTGACGCTAGAGTTTTCTCGGTGGACAGGCTCTTGAGGCCGATTTGCATGTTTTTGCATTGCGTGTCCACCGTCTGATGATGGATGCATGCATGCAACCAGTTGTAGCTTCCGTCTTGTGATCCTGCACGTCTACGTCTAGACGGCGTAGCATTCTGACATGTGTGCGCAGAGTTATGGCCAAAAGAGTGGTTTTGGGCCGGTTTTAGGACAGCTCTTGGACCGCCGCGTGCGACACCCGCTGTGCGCCGCGGCAGGTATTTATGCCATGGGCCTGTCATTTGTCATCTCTCCCTGCAAATGCTTATGAAACATTCAGACACTTAGCCTTGTGTCCCCGAGCCAAACCCTTGCCGTTACGTGTACGACTTGTGACTGTCGTCACCGTCTGATTAGGCACTGACGCCTCGTTAACGAGAGTGTGGCTAGGAAGCTTCTATGCATCTTCTCACATTGTGGACTGGCCACCGAGAAAACCCCTGTGTGCACATAGAAATGTGCAAGCTGAAGCTGTGATCGTCAACATGGTCGTCGACCATTGTAGCCTTCCTGCATGTGAGTGGCATGAAGTCCAGAGGTCACCAAGACACAAACACAACAACAAACCTGGCTCTGTTTTGTGCAACAGGGTAAGGAAGCATGAGATACATGCGCTGCAGTGGCACACGACCATGAACGGCTGAGAGGCCTCTCAGTCACTTGGTCCATAAGAAGGGCCTGACGTGCAGCTACACTGTGTTATGCTTTGTGCCGTTCCTGTACAGTTTACTGTGACCACTCGGCCGTGTCCATACTCGTGCAAATCCCTGAGGCGGGCGGCCCTGGTGACACCGGCGCGACGACAGGCGGCGGACTACCAGCTTGGAGCTGGCCGACCACTGCACCAGAGCCCCAGATACCACCGAGACTCTCTGCTGTGTCTTCTACATCTTGCAGGCGTCTTTCGGCAGACTGGCCATGAGGCCTATTTGCAAGTTTTTGCATTGTATGCTCACTGTCTGTCAATGGATGCATGCATGTGACCATTCGTAGTGTCCGTCTTTTGATTCTGCACATCTAGGTTCAGACGGCGTAGCATTCTGACATGTGTGCGCAGAGTTACGGCCAAAAGAGTGGTTTTGGGCCGGTTTTAGGACAGCTCTTGGACTGCCGCGTGCGACACCCGCCGTGCGCCGCGGCAGGTACTCATGCCTTGGACCTGTCATTTGTCATTTCTCTCTGCATATGCTATATTGAAGCATTCTGACACTTTGCCTTGTATCTCCTAGCCAAACCCGTGCCGTAGTGTGTACGACTTGTGACTGTCGACACCGTCTGATCAGGCACTGACGCCTAGTCAGCGGCTGCGTTGCTAGGAAGCTTCCACGTATTTTCTCATGGTATCAGAGCAGTGACACAGTTCTCACTGAGCTGCGCAGCAGAGAGCAGCAGCAGCAGAGGCAGCGGCAGCAACAGCGCAGCAGCAGCGGCCGCAACAGTAGCACAGCAGCAATAGCGGCAGCAGCAGCGCAACAGCAGCGGCGGCAACAGCAACGCAACAGCAGCAGCGGCAGCCACGGCGGCAATAGCAGAGCAGCAACAGCAGCAATAGCAGCAGCAGTAACGCGGCAGCGGCAGCAGCAGCAACGCGCGGCGGCGGCAGCGAGCAACAGCCGCAGCGTGCAGCAGCAGCAGTAGTAGCAGCAGCAGCAGCAGCGCAGCCGCTGCTGCCACCACTGCATCCGCAGCTACACAGCTGCTGCTACAGCTGACAGCGCAGCTGCAGCAGCAGCTGGGCGGAAGCTGCTGCGCAACTCCCGCGCAGCGTTCGCGCGGCCACCGCGGAGCGGCTGCACGCGCGCGCAGATTCGCGAGAAAAAGAAAAAAAAGGGAGGAGACATGCCGACGTCAGCAATTTCGCTTGCTGACGTCATCAGTCGTGCTGACGTCAGCAACCACCTGCTGACGTCAGCACCATACTTAGTCATGTTTTTGGCCTGACAGTCAAAAGTTGCCAGCGTTTCAACTCGTCAAGAAACGCTGACGCTTTTAAAATCCAACAAACTTCATCCGTCGCTCCAAACTAAGCGGCAACATGAGCCTGCCCGACAGTGAGGAGAAGGGACCAGGCGATCCCTCCTCCTCCTCGTCTGGCGTACTGAGTCCACGCTCGCAGGCCATTGAGGACCTGCGCATCCAGCAGATTGAGATGCGTCGTCTCCAGAGAGAGCAGACTGACGCTATCCGCACGCTGACTGAGCTTCTGCGCGCTCAGTCCACGACCTCTTCGCGGATCTCTGAGGGAGCTGCCGGAGTTGCGGTCTACCCAGCATTCGGTTCAGGAACCCGTGATAGGCGCTCCACCTGACCCGCCACTTACTGACCTCCTTGATGATGAGCCACTACACGATGAGCCATTCATGCCAGGCATCACGGATGATTCCCAGGAGCACGAGATTCGAGTTCTCCAGGAGCACCTCTGTCAGCTACATACGGGTACCCGACCTCCACCGGTTACCCCGATACGATCATCACTTGACTACCCTGGCGATCACCCTCTCCCAGGATTTTTTCCCATCTCTCGTCCTCCTCAGCCTGCGGTTGCTCTCCCCACGGAGCGGCAACCTAAGGACTTTGAGGCACCACCTCCACGGTACATCAGCGAGGATGGTTTCGACTGCTGGGAGATCCTATTTCAGGTGTGGGCTACATCTGAGGGAGTGTGGCCTTACTACCACAGCCCGTACCAATCCACAGACCCAGCACAGGCACTGACAGCAGCCCGGGCCATGCGCGGACTTCTCTACGCCATGCCATGCGAGACTGTCGTCGACTTTCGCCCCTTCCTTGGCGAAGCCGGCACATGCACCGGCGCCGACCCCCGTGGAGGCTGGGATCTGGCGTTATCCCTGCTAGCCGCAGAGACGTACGCCACTCGTGCATCACATATTTGTGCTTTCCATTTGCTTCGTCAGGGGCCTGCGGAGTCTGCAGCGGACTACTGGCGACGCGCTATAAGTATCTACACGCGTCTGGGGACCTCAGGAGGCACACAGCTGTGGGCGCTTCGGACGATTATGCTCGGAGTTTGCCTTGAGTACACCGACATCTTCACACGGTACAGCGACGCTATCCTCGAGCCTTTCTTAGCCACTCTGCAGCTGCTTCCTTGGGCGCATCAGCTTTTCCTCTAGGTGACTTCAGGTTGTAAGGCAGCAGTAGCGCATCAGGAGACCTCCCTCGCTGCAGCAGACGTCGCAACACCACCATCTTCTCTCCTGAAATCACCCTCATCCACCTCAACCATGACCACCTCATCTTCCTCCTCTTCGACCCCGTCTACACCCACACAGACACAGGACGTTGCAGCAGCCGCCCAGGGGAAGAAGAAGAATAGGAAGCGTGGATCAGGTCAGCAACAGTCGTCATCCAGTGGTAGCAGTGGCCGTTCTGTGCACTGCTACAACTGTGGAGGCGCCCATCGCTACACCGAGTGCCAGCAGCCGCTTGACTGGGCACGGATCACCCGTGGACTTCAGGCTGCTCATGCTCTTCGTTCCACGTCCGGCGCATCCCCCGCACCCTCCTCGGGATGTGCGGCGGCCACGACTGCAGCTGCTCCTACGTCCCCACCGGCGAGCAGCAGCGATCCGGACCCACGCGACCGCACCATCGCCGAGCTTCATCATCTTCTGGCGCTTGGCTTTCAGGGAGGTGCGAGTGTGTTGTCATCGTCGGGTGGTTCACAGACTGCTCGTTTGTCCGTTCTTGTGGCTCGTGATGACGCGTGTGGGGGAGCACAGTCAGCATGTGATGATGATGGGCCTGACTGCACTGACTGGATTCATGAGTCTCATCTTCGTGATGTACGTCGTTCCTCCCCACTGTCGGCTCAGCGTCCCTCTGATGCCGAGTGTTCCATTGCTCGTTGTACAGTGACGTCCACCAGTCGTGACTCCAGTGGCACTTGGATCATCGATTCAGGGGCCACCCATCACATGACGTGCCGTCGNNNTTCCCGTGGCTCGTGATGACGCGTGTGGGGGAGCACAGTCAGCATGTGATGATGATGGGCCTGACTGCACTGACTGGATTCATGAGTCTCATCTTCGTGATGTACGTCGTTCCTCCCCACTGTCGGCTCAGCGTCCCTCTGATGCCGAGTGTTTTATTGCTCGTTGTACAGTGACGTCCACCAGTCATGACTCCAGTGGCACTTGGATCATCGATTCAGGGGCCACCCATCACATGACGTGCCGTCGTAGTGACTTTGTCGTACTTGGTCCTGTCACGACTGTCCGTTCTGTTCGTACAGGCTCTGGTCAGTCCTTGCCAGTCCATGGTGTGGGGGTTATATGTTTCGACGATCCGTCTGGCCCCTTGTATCTTTCTAACGTGTTGTTTGTGCCTGATCTTGAGCTCAGCCTGCTTTCTATTCGTGCCTGCACTCTGATGGGTCTCTCTGTGGAGCACACCGCTAATTCAGCGACTGTGACTGCTACTGAAACCCGTAGCATTGTCTTGCGTGCTTCAGTCATTGATGATTTATATTGTATCGCTCGGCCCTCCTCCCCTTGCTCTCCCTCCTCATCCGGTCGCGTTTTTGTCACTGGTGTTCTATCCTTGGAACACCAGCGGTTGCTTCATTGTCGTCTGTGTCACGTGGGCTCCGACACTGTGTCGAAGCTCATTTGGACACAGCCTGCTCTTGGTCTTGACTTGGCTTCTTTCGAGAAGCCACCCAAGACCGACTGTCTTTTCTATGCTCAGGGGAAGATGCACGGTGCACCTACCCTGACTCGCATTCCCGAGCGCTTAGGCCTCTCGAGTTGGTCCACTCGGACCTTCTCGGTCCTCTCCCGGTCGAGTCCCTGGCCAAGAGGGGCCGGTATGTTCTGGCGCTGACTGATGACTTCACCCGCATGCGGTGGGTCTACAGTCTACGTCAGAAGAGTGACGCCGCCCTTGCGGTTTGGCTCTGGCTCGTGATGGCTGAGTGTCAGTCTCGCCACACGCTACATACTTTTTGCTCGGATCGCGGAGGCGAGTTCCTTGGCGAGATGGACTCCTTCTTTGCTGAGCACGGGATTTTTCACCAGGTCTCCACTCCTGCTACTCCACAGCAGAACAGTGTATCTGAGCGCTGGAACCGCACCATGGAGGATGCGGTTCGTGCCATGCGGTCTGAGTGCGGTCTCCCAGAGTCTTTCACCTTCGAGGGCTTCGCCTACATGACTTGGGTCTGGAGCCGCCTCCCGCATGGTCCACTTCCGGACCATGTTACACTGTACGAGCTCTGGTTTGGCCACCATGCTGACCTTCATCTCGCTCGCGTTTGGGGATCCCTGGCCTCCGTGTGGTATACCGAGGACCAGCAGGCGTCCAAGGTCTCCCCTCGGGGTCGCCTGTGTGCCTTCATTGGCATCTCCCCGCGATCACAAGCCTGGCGTTTTTGGGACCCCACTCGCCGTCGCATCATTGAGTCCCGTGACGCGCTGTTTTTTTAGTCACTCACGTATCGTGACCTGACTTCGATCATAGCCCTCTCCGCAGCCCATGTCCCTTCCTGTGAGGGTCCTCCGCGGATGGGGGAGACTTCTACGCCAGCGACCATCTCTCGTCCGGCTGATGTGTCCGCTCGAGCCCCCTCTCGATCTCCAGCCCTTGATGATCCGGCTATCATTGCCGTCGGCCCAGAATTCTCGCCTGTACAGCCTGTTTCACACCCCACAGGTACCTCTTCTCTCACGCCTCCTCCTGCACCGTCACCTGTGTCTTCCGGCACTCCTGCTCCTGCGTCGAACCCAGTCTTGCCCACTCCCGTTCCTACGTCGGTTGACACCCCCACCTCAGTGTCCGGACCAGCCTTGCCTGCTGTTACAACCAGCCCCGTGTCTCCCACACACTCATCTCCTCGCTCGGCATCTCCAGCTGCCTCGTCTCAGCCCTCACCAGCTGTGGTCGTACCCATTCCTGTGGTCGTACTTGTCCCTGAGCCTGACGTGAGCCCCTCGACCTCCGGTTACTCCCGTGAGCCCGGTGGCCGCCTTTGACCACTAGACTCCGGAGCTCAGCAAGCGTCGGGTCCCGGACCCAGGCGTTCCACTTGCAGCATCGCGAGCGATGATCCAGGCACAAAGGCCTTAGGCCTGAGTGCCCGCACCAAGCTTTCAGAGGTACATCCAACGTGCCCTATAGGGCACACCCTGGTCACTCGCGAGTTCCGTATCGCCTCTGATGCAGCAGCTGATCTTGTGGCCGTCAGGCCCGACACTGAGGCGTGTGCACTCGCCACGCAGAGTTCCCCCTCTATGGTGCCTGACCCTGGCACACTGAGGGAGGCTCTCTCATCAGAGGGTGCCGATGCCTGGCGAGCTGCTTGCAAGGATGAGCTTCGCGTTATCCGAGAGCACATAGTCTATGAGCTTGTCGACCTTCCCCCTGGGGGGAAGGCGATTCAGGTCAAGTGGGTCTTTCGCAAGAAGGTGAAGCCGGATGGCTCACTGGAACGCTACAAGGCCCGCTTGGTCGTCAAGGGGTACTCTCAGATTGAGGGAGTCGATTACACTGACACATTTGCCCCTGTCGGCCGCATGACCTCAGCTCGAGCTCTGTTCGGTGTAGTGGCTCAGCATGACTGGGAACTGCACCAGATGGATGTGAACAATGCGTTCCTCCATGGCTCTCTGGATGAGGAGATTTACGTGGCTCAGCCACCAGGTTTTGAGGACGGTGACAAGGTCTGGCGCTTGCGCAAGTCCTTGTACGGCCTCAAGCAGTCTCCACGGTG
>SZWC01005395.1:3845-29821 GCA_023375785.1 Penium margaritaceum | reverse complement strand
AGAGAGAGAGAGAGAGAGAGGGAGGGAGAGGAGAGAGAGACAGAGGGAGATGAGAGAGATAGAGAGGGAGAGACACAGAGAGAGGGAGAGAGAAGAGAGAGGGAGAGAGAGAGAGAGAGAGAGAGAGGAGAGAGTGACCGGAGTGAGAGCGGGAGAGGGGGAGCGGAAACACAAGCCGGGATGAGACCCAGCGGGGGGGGTCCTAGTGCGCCAGACTGGCGGGGCCACACGGCCGCAATAGGCCAATAGGCCGTTTAAGGGGGCAGACGGCCCCGGGCTCAGAGAGCCGAGCAAAAACGACGGAAACGAAAGGAACGGAGGGGGGGAGGGGGGGGGCAATAGCTCAGAGTTCAGAGTTCAGGGGCCAACGGCCCAGAGTCCCTAGGCTAGACTAGATCTAGCTACAGCTACAGCTAGAGTCCCGGAACGGCAGCCACAGCTACAGCTACAGCTAGAGTCAGCGAAGGCGGAGCCACGGGGTCAGGGACGGCAGACGGAGATCCAGAAGCAGGCGGCCGAGCCAAGGCAAGTCCGAGGGTCCGAACGGGAGCGGGAAAGGGTAGAGCCGAAGCGAGAGAGAAAAAAAAAATACAAACCTCCACAGAGGCAAACGAACAGGGTTTAGACAAGGAAAACAACGAGCAGGCGAAAATGAAGAATCTGCAAGAGACAACGAGAGAGAAATAGCGTGGGTGGGAGGGGGGTCGGAACGGGGAGGAAAGCGGGGAAAGCAAAGAAAGAGCGAGGGTGGGAGGGGGGTTGGAACGACAACAAGGCCCCGAAGGGGGCGGACCTGGGAGGGAGGCTGCCGATGACGGCAGGTCAGTGGCGACGGCCACGGGGGAGAGGAGAGAGACGGCGGGGACGGTGATAGCAAAGAGACGTGCCAGCGGAGTCCATCGACACGGTCGAAAGTGAGCAGAAGCGGAAGCGGAGTGACGGCGGCCACAGGCCCGTTCAATGGCTTGATGCCATGTTGAAATAGGACAGGTTGAGAGGGAGGGAGAGAGGATGGAGGTGAGTGGAAGAGGCGGGAGGCGGTTGGAGCCAGGAGTTAGCCGCGGGGCTAACTATCCCTCTTGAGAGCTGTGAGGGGGAGAAGCTCTCGAGAGTTTGTGAGGGGGGATCGCTCTTGAGGCTTGTGAGGGGGGGGTTCGAGGGGTTCAACACTTAGTGCAAGAGAGGATCGAGACGAGAATCGTGTAGGTTTGTGGAAAATAATGAGCGTGACGGGGGAGCGAGAGTGACCCCTATCGGATCGCCCTCGCTCCCCAGACTGCGGTTCGCCCTAAAGTGTGGCGAACCACATAAGGGGTGCATAGGGTCTCTACGCGCACAATGTCTCGTGCGACCCAAACGGGGTGACGCAGCGAGGCCTACGTCTCATAAGAAGTCAGCACAAACAAAGAAATGAGACTAAACTAGGCTAGCTAATGCAAGTAGACACAGAAATGTTTGCTACTTTAACAATTTGCTCTATGGGTGTATCCAAAATGGTCCGTTTTGCCACTAACTACAAAAACCAAATGTAGGCCCTCAGAAATGGCCGTCTTAACAGAGGGAGCGAATGGTCGCCTAAGCCATTTTAGCTAAGACAAACCGCGCCACAATGCACGTAATCGTCATATGCCATTTTTTGAAACATGCATCTTAAGACCCTATCATTCCATGTGGCATTTCCACATTGCAATAAGACCCTAGCGCGAAGCTAAGAGTGAAGGAGGAGTGACGCGATGGATTTTCCACCGTGACACTCCTTTCACCTAGATTCCGGTCATGAATAACTTCCAAGCTAAAGATGAACGAGACTCTAGCCTGTTGTAATTTTCCGAGCTTTAGCTCCTCCAAACTTGAGCCTTGAGTACCCAAAGCACACAACATCTGTTTAACGATCATTTTTAAATGTATAAATGGTCCATACACTGCATTCCTCCCCCTTTGCTTCAAACCGTTCCAGTTCGTCTTTGTTCACAAAGGTTTGATCATCGCGTATTTCATAATGCAAACCATGCACAAAAAAGCACAAGCAAGATCACACGTGTGATCTCATGTCATTTGCAACACAGATGCGTCACTTTCTTACACAATCAACCACAAACTTGTGGTTTTCGTGATTATGGTCACTTACGCACAACATCTAGTGTTGATCGCGTGATTCCTTGGCTCTTGCCAAGATGAGACACGTTCAACCCTTGTACGTTCTTCACAAGTGTTTGTGAGTCTTCACAGAAGACTCATCACACGTGTGTATCAACACCATAGTCGATGCCTCTTGGGACGTACATTTTCAACAATGTTTTGCAAGTTTGGAAGAGGGTACATAGGTTGAATTTATTAACATTTCGTGTAGTACGTCATGAGAAAGTTGTTGTGTTGACGTCTCCTCCCCCTCTGCAAAGAGCGTCCCTGCGACCAATTAACCAAGCCTCCCTAAAAAACCCATCCTGGTCCACACAACACTTCCCATGTCATTCGGACATGATCTCTTCCAAGGGGTTGTTCTTGAGGTGGTACCTCCCTAAAACATTGTCAATACGTGCATTGTAAGATCCAGACATCAATCCTCTTGGTTTTCTACCACCTGTTCATGACCACGCAAAGATTTACAAGAAATCTTTCAGCACGTGTAGGTTGGTTGGCTGGACTCAACCAAGCTCCACTAAGACCATGCAACACACATGCTAGCTTCATCTTATAGTCGAAAGGCACCAAGGTCCCAAAGACATGGGTGATGAGCACGCTTGTGTTTCCTTTCAAAGATTACACTTGTCTTTGAAGGGGGGGGGGCACTAGTCGACTAGTACGCGAAGTTTTTGTGAACTTCCGTCATTACACACCACAATGCTCCGACCTAGGTGATATCTGTTTCAACCATCATTCCTTCAATTTGGTCTAAAGTGGGTACAATAGGATAATGCTCACGTCCCTGATGAAACCTATTGCTTTTGAACTAGGTTAGCTAAGATAACTGATCTCAACGACCATGGATCCTATCCACAAACAAAGTGTTCAACGTATAGTCTTGAGCAAACGGGAATACCATGGTCACAATCATTACAGTACAAGTTGGAAAAACACCTTTCGAATGTTAATTTCATGTGATTGTGGTCAAAGACTTCCAAATCACAATCGCTGATCTTGAAACAACTAGTTCTGAGATGTTTCTCCGATTATGTAATCACCTCCTAAGGTTCCATTCCTGAACCCGTCATGGATTGTCTTTTCCAAGTCACAAAAAACATGTTGTTCAACGTCTTCTATTGTGTACATTTGGTACTTTCACTCAACAAAATGTTTTCGAGACTCCTCACCCAAGGCACTTGTAAAGGGCATCAGCCTAATCGAAGACATCCGACAAACAACCACCATTCCCCCGAAGCGACATCCAAAGCATGTCATGTTTGCATTCAGAAATTTAATTCAATTGAATCCTTTCCAGAGCCAAGGGCTTCAACCCTTTACGGTGACCTTCCAGGTCATCAAAGCATGGTTCGATTACACCATGATTCGTATGATCTCTCTTAGAGATTGGTTTTGTTCCAAAAAAACAAATTGGATAGCCGATGCTACACCATATCTTTGGTATAATCGGAATCCATACACCTGATGTTTGAAGAGCGTGACGTACACGACTAGTGTTCCGTGTCACGATTACCTTAACTTTGAGACGTCTCTCCAAACATTAAAAGAATCGTATGAGAGATGTCCTTTCTCAAGTTCCATCTTGAAGAGCCCTCATATCAACATTTTGTCACAACACACGGGTCATTATTTTGTCTCAATGATGATTGACTCGATATGTGATCGATAGGACCACTAAGATGTAGGTACTCGAATTTTTATCCACCACTCACCAAGACAGAGGGTGTCAATGGTTTCACCGTTGAGAATTAAATCAAGGATGTCATCCTTCACTCATTCAATCATGGACCCATTTTTGCAGCTGCCATGATAAATGATGCGCAAAACCTTCGTGAGGTACTGGTGCATCCCGTATACACAATGTATGGCAACTCCATATCAATCCTTGAGGATTGGAGTCGGCATGCTAACACACCATGTATTATTAGCATATCATGACACACTCCTGACACGAGCTAAGCCATAAAACAATCAAATTTTCCTTTGAACATTCTAGCGTAATGGGACGTATGAATGTTGTAGAACATGTCATGCGCTCACCAAACAACTTGTTTGGTGACATGGTGTCGTCATTTGTGCACAAAGCATTAGCTTGTATCGTTAGCTTTTCAAGTTCCAAAAAACCATTGTGATCATTTTCCCCTCAAACTTATCCATAACTTGATGTCGTGATTGATGCACCAACAGTTATTGGATTAGGTTCTTGTGCATGTCGTGCACAGTTTTGACGCATGCCATGTACCTTACTTCACGCAACGTAAGTACAAGGACATGAATCACATACCTTGATCCATTGAAACGTGTGTTGTTTTGGTACTAGGTCATGCCCGCTGGCCCCTTGTGATAATGCAAGCCGTGTATATTCTGTAATTAGTGATCAACCGACTACACTTATGTAGCACAACCCATTTATGGACACGGAGGAGTTCGTCCACCTTTAGCATGGTCAAAATCTGAGGGAATCGTCCTCTTCATATGTCATTTATCTGGTAGAATGTAGTTTGTACTTCTTTTGAAAGTACCTTCCCAAAAAGCTATCCGCACGATGAACATTCTAACTTCCAATGATCAACACTATTAGTGACGATCAAGATCTCTATGATTTTTTACGTCATTTAGGCATAAACCTGATCACCACAGCTATCCATGATTATTTCCACACATACATGTCCATTCTTTGTTTGAAGAACTTTGCGATATGACCATCCTCAAATTCATAAAGGTGCCTTACAAATGGCAGATGATGTGTTTCTAACTCTTAAATTAACATTCACGATGCACTCATCCGTAGAAACACGACATGCATAGATCTTATGCTTTCATTTTGTGGTCTACTACAAGGTGGCATGACTACATAAAGTCTTGGCTCGTTCTTTCTAGTGGATGCAACGGGGTGCAATTGACACCCTTCTTTATGACGCTATCAACATCTAATAACATGTGTTGTACCATCGACACAAGCATAGCGAGTCCATCCATAAATTACATTCGTTGTGCAAACGATGCTTGTATCAGTGGTGCATTTGACACCCATGACAAAAGTGCAGACCGTAGCTTTGGTCAATCATGTTTGTGGTGTTCATGACAACACTGCATTTGGCACTCTTGTTGACATTTTCACCAAAGAAATCATTGGTCCATCGTGTAAGTAGTGTATTCGACACTCACGTGAATGTAACGATTGCATTTTTCATGTTGGTTATCTTCCAGGTACAACCGACACTTGTCAATCAACCATCTTGTGTTGGTTTCCACCATCGCATGTGTGTTGAGTGCGATGGTCACTCACATTCTTGTTTTGTCAAAATCCACTCACGAATGGCTTACGAAGCATCCTTAATGCAATCAACACCCACATGGATATGCAATCGACATTCATTTCGGTCATGTATCCAAAGACATTGAGCAGTGCGTTTGGCACTAGCATGACAGATGCTTTTAGCATTCATGATTGAAGCGCAACTAGCACTTTTTTAGTGTTGTGTTTGACAGTCACAATCATTTATTCAACTAGCACTTGTGCTGTTTTCCATAGTGCAATCGGCACTCACAATGATGATGTGGTCGATGCCCGTGTAACCATGTAATTGAAACTCGTGGAGTCCTCACGAATTACATTATTGCAATAAGTAGGTGGTTGCAACACGTTAGGTGCATTTATCAATTTTTTTATGGAATTGTGAATTTGTCTTTATTTACATCATTGTTGTGGAATGCAGCCCGGTGTACACCTTAGTGCCTCTTGCATAAAGTTAATTGTTTACTACATGTGCAACTTGCATTAAACCATGTCGTGGCTATAAAGAGTGACCCCTTCCATGTTTTCCTACTAATTACCTCAATCTTTGAGGATACTCAAGAAAACTTAGGCATTATCAGTGCTAAACAAATCATGTTCAGCTTGGGTATTCTTTGGCATTCCAAATGATAGTTTCGTTGCATGGAACAACGATTCCTTCAAAACCACCAATTCGTTACATGCTACGAAATCAATCCATTTCATTATCTTTTCCATTTTTAGAAAAATGTGGATCCAAAGTATTTCACAACTTTTGAAACATTCTATAGCTCAATCTAAGCTTTTCTTTCCTTTTCAAGACAATGAGACCGAGTTTGAGCGCACTAACTGCCTTGGTTTTCGTAGGCATAACTTATGTACCATTGAAAAAAAGTTTTCCTTAGAGGTGTCAAGCCCAAAACCTACGGCACAAGACTGAAATTTGCACCAACTGAGCCACTCAAGTTGTAAGGTCAGTTACGATAGCTTTGTAATAATGTTTACCCACTGAAATTTGCACCAACTGAGCCACTCAATGCATTACCCGCCATCGCCATTTCATCTCATGCCAAGGTGCCAGGGACTATCCATCCTTGAGGGAGGGGAGGGGAAAGGAGGTACATTACTCCTCCACTCACAGTCATCCCTCCTCTTCTTTGAACCATCCGTCGTCCCTCGTTGACCCTTGGGGCTGACGCTCCTTGTCAAGGAAGGGCGACGGTTGGCGGACAAGTCCTACATCCCTTTGAGCTTGGACTGGAGAAGGAGGGGGATTCCGTCCACCTCCTTCCCTTGTGGTTGACATCCCCTCGGAATGAGGGAAGGAAGAAAACGTCCCCTTACCACGTTCTTGGCTCCGTTACCAACCTGAAAGGAGAAGAACAAGGGAAGTTTCAATGCCTCTCTCTCTCTTTCACGCCATCGGCGCCTGAAGAGAGGGGAAGTGGCGATGCCCTCCTTCACTCCTCCCTTGGCATGTCGAAGCCTAAGAGGAGAGGGAGAGGGGAGGAGTCTTTTCTCCCCTCCATCTCTGATGCCCTTGTTGTTTGAAAGGAGAGGGAGAAAGGAATGCCACTCCTCTCTATCTCTGACTCATTCTACACCTAAGAGGAGAAGGAGAGAGGGTACCACTCCTCCTTTACGTCTCCAGTGCTGTCAGCGCCTGTGGGGAGAGTGAGAGAGGAGTACCATTCCTCCTCTACATCTCTATGTCTATTGGCACATGACAAAAGATGGGGAAAGGAGTATCACTCCTCCTTTCCCTCTGTGATGTAATCTGCACTTGAGAGGAGATGGAAAAAGGAGTACCACTCCTCCTCTCCCTCTTTGGAAAAATCAGCGCCATGGACGACAGGGAAAGATGAGTACCACTCCTCCTCTACCTCTCATCCTCTCTTAGCGCCAGAAAGGACAAGAAGAGAGGAGTACCACTCCTCTCCCTCTCTGGCGTTGTTAACGCCTGAGAAGAGAGAGAGAGGGGAGTGCACCCTCTCTCGCCATATCACCCCTATTGGTGCTTTCGGTGCGTAGAAGGATGATAGGAGAGCAAAAGGGGACAACCCCCCTTTCTCCCACATGCTCTTGGCACGTCACCATTGTGTAGTTTTTAGTCCATCTCCTACCCCGTTTTCTTTTTTTTTCATTGATTTTTCGGACTCTCAGTGAATCAGCCCACTCCGCTCTTGGGTCTCCGCCTTCTTCCAGAGCACTCGAACGAGCAAGAGGCATTTGACATCTTCATCAAAGGACACGTTTTTCTCTTCTTTATTAGTAGATTGCACGCTTGAGCTCCCAGCTTGTTCGTGGTTGAGTTTCACTCGTCGCGGATTGNGACAACCCCCCTTTCTCCCACATGCTCTTGGCACGTCACCATTGTGTAGTTTTTAGTCCATCTCCTACCCCGTTTTCTTTTTTTTTCATTGATTTTTCGGACTCTCAGTGAATCAGCCCACTCCGCTCTTGGGTCTCCGCCTTCTTCCAGAGCACTCGAACGAGCAAGAGGCATTTGACATCTTCATCAAAGGACACGTTTTTCTCTTCTTTATTAGTAGATTGCACGCTTGAGCTCCCAGCTTGTTCGTGGTTGAGTTTCACTCGTCGCGGATTGGTGATACATGGTTGCCGTGTGAAAATGAAAACTCCTCTCGCTATTAAGTCTCAATCCAATGGAGTCCACGTGTTGCCAAAAAGATCAAACAGTACATTGGAGTCGTAACAAATTATATTGTTAACGCTTTGAATTTGATGCCAATGTAACCAAAGTGGTTGTTTTTGTGACTAACTGTTGAACCAAAATGTAGGCCTTCATAATAATCCTCTCATAATAGGGAGTGAATGATTTCCTTAGCTATTTTGGCTGAGATGTATAGCGCCATAAACAAATTTTGTCGTCATAAGGATTTTTTGCAAACATGCATCCAAAAACCTTATTATTCCACGTGGCATTGCCACACTGAAAAAGGACCCTAGTGCCAAGCGAGGAGTGGAGGAGGAGTGATGCCATGGATATTGCTTCGTGGCACTCCTTCCACTTAGAACACGGTTACGAAATGTTTCCGTGCTAGATTTTAACGAGACTCTAGCCTAGTATTTGTTTCAGGCTTTGGCTCCTCGAAACTTGAGCCTTGAGTACCTAAAGCGCCCGATAATTATTCAACGACCATTTTCAACAGTAAACATGGTCCTTCCGCTACAAAAGACCAATCATATTTTGATCTCGGACATCAAATTCACGGGAATACATTACATTTGACGAAAGAAAAGAAGTAACAAACAAGTGTATAAAAGGTGAATACAAAAAATCATGGAAATTGCTTTTGTCACATTCTCGTTGTTATCAATTCTATGTAGTTCTATAGAGACATTTCATACATCAACAATCAATTTCATGGGTCATTTGAAAAACATTAGTGGTCCTAGAGCATTTTTACATCATCATCTAACTGCATACACTTAGCTCTTAAAATGTACATTAAACATTGTTTAGTAGTACAAATAATGAAAGAAAAAATTATTTGAGATTAAACATACAAATATTGACCATGATATAATTACCATAAAACACACGTTTTTACTTAGAGAATGGCCATGAAACATGTTTTTGTGTCATGAATAAACGAATTTTACAAAAACCAAAGCAAGCAAACGTTACTCATTATCAAGCATGGATAATCCTTCAAAAAGTACACCCAAAACGATATACAAACTTTTCACTCCTTTCAAATGTGTGCACACAAACCCATTCAATGAAGAATGTAAATCTCACTTTCAAGATAGAAAGTTTATTCCATCCTTCTAAGAACTTTGACACCAAAACACACTAGCCCACATTCCATAAACCCTCCTCATCAATCCTTGAAATCTGAAATAGACTCATATGTGGAGTTTAGAAAACAAACATAAAAATTTGATATGAAAAATCACTCATTGTTCTTCAAAAACATGGCAAAGTCCTTCTTGGAAACACATGGTGTTTATCCGCCTTCAATATTTGGTTAATTCATTATGCTCAATAAAAAACATCATGACTTAATTGGATATCACTCAAGCGTGAATCCTAGCCTTGATTCAAAATGCAAATTATTTAATGATACTGAATTCATACATAAATCATTTCTTGATGTTATGATGAAACAAAGATATCAAAACCAAATATCAATAATCAAAAGGAAAAGTTTTGTGAAAAACCTTGAGTATAATCTATTATTCATTCTTGAAATCATAAAAGAGATAAGATATCCATAACAGAGAAACACATGTAATGAAATACTTGTGAAAAACACAAACGTAAGATGAGACACACATGTAATAGTAGATTTTACAAACACAACAAGTGAAAAAGTAACTTTCATGTTCTTTATACTTGTGGGTTCAAGTACGAACTAGGTCTCTTACAAGTATGAAGTATTTTCTCATTCATGAAACTTCTACACGAGGCGTTAGCTTGACCTTTGAAAACAAGGAACATTAACATAGGAAAAGTATTAACTTATACCCATACGACAAAGTGCTACATGAAAGTAAATGAAGTCAAAGATGTTATACATACAACTCCACGAGTGTCCCTCCATAATGCAAGGGGCGACAACATTCCTGGCCATCAATTCCATCTACACAAGGGTCTTGGTCGCACAATTTCTTTCTAAAAGACATACCTCTTGACAGCCATTGCTTTTTCTTTCCGATGTTAGAAAAGTGTGTGAGGGCTTAAAGGGATCTCAAAGAAAAACTCCTTCTTACCTTTATTTAATGCTCCCAAATTCTTGGTGTTACGAGGTAACATGACATTAACATATTGTTGAGTTCTTCAAAAATAACATGGTCGCCTTGTATACTTGAGGCCTTATCAAAATTACTACCTTATGTGAAAAGGAGCTTCCTTATGTGCACAATGACGTTTCACCGTAACCACAATCCTTGAATCAAGGACATTTCCCAAGGATTTATGGAAACCATTCATTATTGTAGTGGTAACACTAGCGCATTAGCACTCCTCCCACAACATTGAGAGCAATTATCTACATACCCATAATTAATGCATTGAAGCTTAGCATGAAAAACTTTTTAGTGCCAAGCTGAGAGGAATCTTTAGATGTGGCCTAAAACAACTTGTACACATTGCAAAAATAAAAGCTCACACACTAACTTATGTAGGAAGCTTAATGACACAAAGGCATACCTAATCAGAAAGCTCAATGATGTTGTGAAGGCACACATTCCTTACACACTAAAGCCATGCATAAAAACCAGCACATGCCACTTATTATTCGAGAATTGAAGCTCTTTTGGATTCATTTCCACAACAAAAAAGGCTTCTACCTTTAAGAAGAAACATCCCATAACTCCGCTGTCACAATCCACCATAACGTTTGCACCATTCTTATCCTTCTCAAGTTGGCGATTTTTTATGCCATTATAAAGAACAGAACCAGTGTAATCATTGCACGCATTGACACTCCCACTAAATGGGTGCAATGGTGAAGGGCTCTTATCAAGACTAGTTGTTGCCCAAAATCTACGAAAGAGCCTCATAAACTTGAACATAGAAACATTTGCCCAAAATCTTTGTTAATCATGGGTACATTGAGGTCATTCGTGAACTTTGCTAATGTATGCAAAAAGAGATTGTTTTAACATAAAAGAATTTGACAATCTGGGAGTTTTAATGAGAAATTTCCCATTCTATCACACTTGACTTCAATACATTTAAGGAACACGACATGCTTATGCCAATCATGAGACACACTTGAAGATGTGAATTTTCTATCTTCAAAGGCAAGCTCTCTATTGGCCTACATGGCTTATGACTTTTATGTCTCAAAAATCCCCTCTTGATCTCTCCTCACCCAATTCTCGTAGACGAAAGTTATGGATGCCTCGTTGTTGTCTAGATGAATCTATTCTAAGTTGTATGAATAAAAACATGAGGGCTTAAGATGCTCACTTTGTCATTTTTGGTTCTCATTAGTGAATTTCATGTTGTCATCACTGCTACTTTGTTGGGCGACACCTGCTCAGTTTGTTTTGATCCTTAGTATACGACAACTTTAATGTTGTTAAGTCAGTTCTAACCCAAATCGTACAAAGATTCCGTTGTCAATTCAAGTACTCATTTTTTTTCATTGAGGCCTCACACTAATCATCACATCCCTGATGACGTACCTAATAGTCAATGCATGTTCCAATGCTTGTGTTTACTATGGTGAATGAATGAAGGCACTTCACTAAGGTCAACATTTTCAAGAAAAATCATCACTGTCCACTTCTTTGAGAATTTGAAGGTACCTCATCTACTAGCTAGCCACCTATGTTTTGCAACTAGCACATGAATGCCTCTTCCATGCCAAATAGTATGATTTACATCACCATTTTTTTGCCAAACCTTCATCTACAATAGTAGAAACTGCATTTACTTCATTGCCATCAAGCAAGTTTGCCATAAAGAAACTGCATCATCCATCCGCCCCCGTTCAAATCATTTTGTACAAACAAAGCACTCACGCACACATAGACTTTCTACACCCCACAAGAAAAGAATATAGTTTAAAAATTTTCCCTTCATGAATCCTTTCCATTTGACTCAATATTGAAAGACCATGTAAAAAGTGCTCCTTTCTCCTTACCAATTTTTTCGTAATCCCCTCTTAGCTCCATTGGTCATGTCCTCATCATCTTTCATTAAAACATAGATCACAGTGGTCATTCCACTTATCAAGGTTCATTGGCACATTGCATGCTATTAGAATCCCACATGTTGCTACAGCAAAGTACTTGTGAATAATCCACACAAATGCAATAGTCTATAAAATACAAAACTAAGGATGATATTTGTCGAGAAGACGTTTGCTCTCCCTTTCCCTTGTAAGTGCAAAAATATGATCATGCCATCTAGCTCTCCAGAACACACCCATAACAATGTATTTCAATGTTCTTTATGTACCATAAATGTTTGTGAAGTGTGCCATATTGCATTAGGATTTCAAGTTTACATAATTCTATAATTTTTTTGTTTGAGAACCCATTGTCCATGCGGATGTTGCAAGGTTGGCAACCTTGTGTGTACCTAATAGTGCAACCACATACAATTACTATTTTTTCGCATAACCAGCACACACACACACACATAGCATGTCAAAAAGGAATAAAAATCTCATCGTGCTTCATAAAACCACTTTGGCCTGAAGAAACTTTTCATCCACATGAAACTATAGTTCAGGATTGCTTGCCCTTCAAGAACCTAAACAATCGTCACTAAAGATCTTTGAATGCTACTTCTTATTATGTTTTCCAGCATACACAAGGTTACTGAATGCAAAATAAAAATTCAAACACATGTAGTTCCTTCCGTGCATCACTGTGCACACTATACATTTAGAGACTATCTCACTCATCTTCTTGGTCCCCAAAGCTTCATCAATTTATGAGGAGAGGAGTGAACGCATGTCAATTGGGCACATCAAATTCCTCATGGACTTTTATGCTATACATTGTTGACCTACATAAGATATGTAAGCAATGCGTTTACGCTTGACGTTCATGATGAGGTGTGATTGAAAGCTTGGTAAACTTCACATAACTTGATTGTCATTCCTAAAATTTTTGATTTTACGAGTATCAAGACGTTTTCAACGTTAACCAAAACATACTTGTTTTGTTTCTTCACTATTTTTGGGTCGTGGAGAAAAAAAGAATGAACATGGGCTGGTTGATTGCAATTGAATGACTGAAAATCTTTTTCAGCTTGCAATACCACACAAGTATGCTTTATTTTGGGCCAAAACAATCTTCACCAATTCATACAATCATCCACTAAAATCATTTTAGAGAAGAATAGTTTTCACACAACTGTGTTACATTTCAAAACACAACATTCATACAATTGCTAATTAAAATGCTCCATTATCCTCACCAATATATCGCCAATGATCTATGATTTTCTACTCTTGTGTAATTCAAACAAAATAAAAGTGTCCATGTTTATCCTTGATTTGTCCATGTTTATCGGCTTGCCACTTCATGAATGCTTGCATTTTTGCAAGGGATTGGAAATTTTCTTAGATTCAGAACATTCTTTCCAATGATTGTCAACGGAGAGGATGTTGCTCTCTGTTTGGAGATCCATTGGGGTGCTTAGTTCTCCTGCATGAAATGGTGATTTCCCATTGCAATCAATGTTTGAAAATTGTAGACGCACTCCGCTAATGGCAACTTGACTGCCACGCAAGTGTTGGGAGGTTTGCACATGGTTCGAAGAAGTTGTTCAAGCTTTTAGTTGGTTCCCTTGGCTGTTCTATGAGTTTGGAGATGGAACACTGTCATAAGTTCAAGTCAACTCCCATACCACTACATCAATTCTTGCCAAAACACGATCGTGACCCGCGCATTTCCATCACTTGAGATGGATCGCGGGACCCCATGTAGTCGGATGATTTGGACAAGAAAGAATTGTGTTGCCCCTTTTGCAGTTACAACCACAATGGTCGAGATGAAGTGCGCCATCTTCAAAAACCTTTTTCTAAGGAAAAATTTGCCGTCACACCCCTCCAATGGGACAAGCAAACTTGTCACAAAATCCATGAAGATGTCGGTCCATGGTTTTTTTTTAGGATAGTGGTTCTAGAAAACCAAGGGGTTATGTGTAGCGAGTCTTGTGGTTCTAGCATAGGTTGCAACTTTTCCAGTAGTTTGCGATGTCAACCCTCATGATGTCCCATCAATAGTACTCGAAGGAGATGTAATGGAAAACACGTGCATGTCTTTACTTGGTGTAGAATGTAGTCTTCACCTTTGCCCAGACTGATGCATTGTGATACCAAGTGTTACGCTAGTGGACGAGATGTGAATCAAAATTGGAAATGCAGTTTGGCACTTTTCATAAGATTGGGTTCCAATGGGGTTTTTTAGAGGCAGAAATTATACCTTCTTACTACAAACTCGGCGTCGTGTATACACAATGCATGTACAAGTAAATGAGGCTTAGTTAAGCCGTTTGGTAGCGGTGGTTCGCATGACGGGACATCGTACTCCCATTCGCTAACTCGAGAAGTTCCTTGGTGGTTCAAAGGGGGCTTCGAGATTGCATTTGAGGATCATGAGGTTTTTTTATGTCGCTTAAGAGACTGTCATTTGTAGTCTTAAAATGTTGAGAAAAGTAGTGAGAGAGTTTCGGCGAGTTCAAGAAGTGAAAACAAATGGTAATCAACGCATGAGTATTACAAAGTGTTGCGAGGAATAACCTTTGAGCACATAAAAAAAAGTAGCCGCTACACAGACGTTAAGGTTGTCATGAGCGGCAAAGGAAAAATAGGCCACATGTAGGTTTAGGGACTCGGTTATCCCCTTTCGACTAACACTTAAGCTCTCACAAATTTTCGGCATTCCACATGTGATGCAAGGACTAGGTTCCTTGCATGTGTGGGATTTCTCCAATTTGAAAATACTGGTGGACATGCCTGCAAATGCGTTATTAAATCTAAAAACCAATAGAACAAAATAATGGATGTTTCACATATAAGTGAAAATCATAAGAGAAAAGTGCAACCTAAGAGAGGATACACATACCCTTTCACCACAACTCTCAGCCCATGCAAGAGGCAATGCCATACTTGGCCACTAAGGCCATCAACACAAGGGCCTTAATTCATCACCTTCTTCTGGGTGAACTATCCTTGAGATTATCAAGGTTTCCTCTTTCCCAAGTTAAGAGTATCTTGTAAGTATGCACAAGTCTAAAAGAAAAACACTGGAAATTCCTCATTCAAAGTTGCTTCAGGATGCTAAGTGTTACAAGCTAATACAATTATTTTGTCTCACTCTATCAGTCTAACATGCCACCAAGTTTTCATTTTATTCTCACGTCCTTACTAAGATGACTTCTTTCCCAACACATTCGAGCCTCCAACAATTCACAATGAAATTCATAGCAACCATGGTTCTCAAATCATGGTGATTGAGATGGATTTGACAGATTCGTACATCACCATAGTCATCATTCTTCCATCCTTATCATTTTCACAAATTGGTGAGAATCATAGATCTCCATAGTGAGAGCCCTCACATATTGCATTTTCATGTGCTTTATTGTTGTTGCAAGCAAATCAAGCATGTTTTGTCATGGTTTAGGATCGTTTCTACAAATGGTTTTCACCAAAATCTTGGAAAATGCCTCATAAAAGAAACCTTGCCGGGCTTATGCCTACTTGAATGAAACGCATGGACGCATTATACACCTACTTCCTTGTGCCATACAAGGTATATGTGTACCCTCCATTTCCACACAATATGGTATCTTCCATGTTCATTAAGCATAATGGCCAAAATTACATTTGCTGATACAAACAACCATCCACAACTTGACTCCCATGATTTTCCAAAACAATTCTCACTTTACATATATGTTAAATAGCAAGTGTTATTGAGACATACTCAAGCACGAAGCAAGCCTAGTCATCCTCATGCCCAACAACATATGCTCAGTTTAGAAAAATACACGATTTTGTGAATCTTTTTGGATACCATTCATTGATACAAAATTAAAAAAAAATGAAATTGTGTCCCTCAAAATCAATTTTTCATCCATTATAAGCAAAAGTAACTCATATGGGGATGTTTGTTGTCATCATTTTTCTACTCATGACATTCATGAAAACGATCTGTGGTAATGAACGTTTGATCATTTTTCAACCTTTACTCACATAACTAGTTGAAAACAAGTGTGCAACACCAAACTTATTCATTCATTAATTTTGCGAAAGTGCTAGTTTTTTATCACCACAAAAAGCACTTAATATGGATTGAAGTATTCTTTGTTTTTTCATTTTCTAACATTTGACACGATAAATGATTTCAAATAATAATGTAAATGTTAAACACATGAATCATTTTGTTCATTTCATCATGTCTTCAAAATCCAGAGTATACCTTGCATAGAAAAAAAACGAATTCTTTCACGAACCCTTTTAGTAGCAAAATCATTACACAAGTATTACTTCAAAACAAAAGTATGCATACCATAATATTACTCATATTTACTCATTCTTTTTCTCCTTGTTATGTGCTACCCATATTCTTTTAGACTTGTCTTCTTTGGAATTTTGTTAATCCTTCTATAACCCACTATGTTAACATGCCTACTCTCTAAATTTGGCCATTAAGTTAGATTTGGTTCCTATAATACCTCGTCGCTTTGACATCTTATACTTTGAGATGGCAAACAACACAAACCGTTGGTTGCTCTTGCTGATGGCTTGGAGTGACCAATGGCCAACAATAGCCAAACCATGTCCTTCAAACACGTGATGGTAAGTCCTTTTAGTGAAATAGAGGCATCCTCGAGATACGGGCTGGCTATTCTGACATCAACAAATTGTACATAACTGAACAAATAGCCTGCATAATTTCTCCTACACTTTTGGGTAGTAGATTCTTACCCTCACGTACGACCGTTGGCTTCACGCTTAGTTTCCCCCACCTTGCAAAAATCATATGAACGTCGATTGAATTCAACGTGCACAACATCGGCAAGGAAGATGCTGGCGTAGAATGCTAATGCAAATTTTGCAGAAACCTAGCAAAGTTTCCAAACCCATGCAAAACATCACCACATTGGAAACCACGACATCCTCAAAAGAAACTTGTTCGCTCCATCTTGTAGCTTATGAAAATCGTCACCCACTAAAAGGCAAAAGAACACTAAACGCTCTGCCACTTTAGAAGTTTTCGTCTCCTCTCCTAGTTTGAATGGCACAAATAACATGAATGACAAAAAAACAATAGTGGCAGCAGCATTGGCAATAGTAGAGCATGCACAACGAGGAAGATACATGCGTACATGAACCATATTGGTTATGGCCACCTCTAGCACGTGCAGAATGGTATGGTGGCTTGTGGCAACGCATTTCAAGCAATGAAACTTTCACAAGAGACCTACACGGAGCCATATGGGATGTGTTTTTACGAATAGCTCAATGCCTCTTCACTTTCAAGCTTGTTCAAATGCAACTCCTCAAAACATATCCCCAAGTTTGAAAGCCTGGTGAAGGATGTTTTACCACTTAAAGTGCAAGGACTAACGTCGCAGAGTAAGCATGGCCACCATAGAAATAAGAGCTTTCTCTCATACTATGTGCAGATGGTAGATGCATTTTGTGAGGGTTTGAACAAACTCCATGATGTTTGGACGCCTATCAATTCAAAAACCATTCAAATTGTGCTTCATGACCTTACTCTTGCGCATCATCCTTCATGTTTGAAGGAGAAAGGCGACAAGATGACCTTCTACGGATTATGGATCCAATGGTTCCTACACAAAACACTCAAGTGGTGTTTCAAGTGTGAGACAATAGTGGCCCATAAACTTCCTCCAAACTAGTAGAAGCTCAAGGAATACATGCTCAATAGGGTGGTTGCAATCACGCGACTTCATAACATCAACCAACACTTCCTTGCTAATGTCAACCATACTGGCAACAACCTTGTCCAAATGGATACATTTTGTCTCCATGGGCTGATTGGAACTTGCCTTCTTCATGTGAATGTCTCACAACACAGAATTTGCTCTTCACCCCACCATAGGAAGAACTTATGCGCCGGGTGGTGTGGAAAATGTGGCCATTTGCGACCTTCATGACAAGAGGTAGTTTACCGTAGTGGTTACATCAACAATGGGTTTGGACAGTTTCCTCTACAAACGGAGTGTTGGCGGCCCAATAGCATGTTTCAGCTAAACAACACAAAATTCCTTTATGCTAAAGGATGCCCCCCTCTTCACATCACACAGACCAAGACTCATTGTGCAAATGTTGAAACAATGCGTGATTGGATCTCTCTTTTACTTCATTTAGGTACAAACGGATGATAAAAACACAAAAAGGTTGCTCATCATTACAAGCTCATTCTCCTTGTGCACACATGGCATGAATACACGTCAAAGGAGTTTGAAAAGCTTCCACATAGTTGATACAAGTTTTCAGTTGTTTATTGGGCCATCATGATGTGCCTTTCAACCACATGCAACAGATGTGGAACTGTAACGTCCATTAAAAGCACACATTTGCGTTGAATTCACAAATAGATATGTTTATTAGGTGGTGAAACACATGCAAAAATGGAGGAAAAGGTAAGCTCTAGCTATACATGGCAAAGAAGGGAAATTTGGGGCTAACGTGTGCCTTGAATTCGTGGTAGCACTTGAAAGGTATGCATGAAACCATCAAGAAAGTGAGGATGAAATGAGACTTTTCATGTGTCCTTGACCAAGCCTTGTGTAACAGGGCAACAGAGGAGGCTATAAATCCCTATGTGAACCTCTTCAGAGAGGTTGTTGAACATTAGGATGACATTCCAATGTAAATCTATTTGTAGTTTCACGGTTAAAATTTGATTTGATTATTCCCTTGTTCCATTTCATGATCGTATTCATTGTAGGAAAAACACAACTAAATGTTCTTACACTAGTATTCAAGAGTGAGTCTTATGTAGAAAATTAAATTGTGAAAACGTTGTATGGTAAACTTCAGAAGTAACAATTATGAAGCTTATTCTTGTATAATGAGTACAATTTCACTTGTCTTCATAAGCAAAACAAAATTAATCATTTAGATTGAATTGGGATAGCAAAATAAACATCCAAATGAGTGGTACTAAGCCTGATACTTTCTTGTAATGATCATGATTTCACATTTCCATCACATAGATATTGTATACAATTACAACATTTCCACATGTCAAAACAAAGAACATTACAAAAGCTTTCTATAATAATTTATCAAATCGTTTAAGGCATGCTGCCAAAGTCATGCATTCATCCCAATGTCGTCTTCTTAAATATGTATTTATACTATTTTTGCTATCTTTCATTACGTTTTTGCATCAAGTACCATTCATGTTCAATTGAAATCAATTCAATAAGTTGTGTGTTTCAGTTTGTTAAAATTACATCAATCTTATCATCTTCTTCTCTTCATGAAAACGTATAATTAAGAACATTATACTACTGGAAAAAAATGATGGTATCAATGGAAAAGATGATTTATAATATTTCACTTATTGATTCTTACCATCACTAACCGTTATCATGGGAAAAAAATAAACTTTGGTGGATTTCATCGTTAATAAGTGAAATAGGTTAATATGATTTAAGGCACTTTACAAAGATTAAATCAATAGAATAAAGAACAATTTGAAAAGAATGTAATATATCATAGAGAATGTTTTGACCATTTTCAAACTTTTGAGGTATTTCATGTATATCTCTTAAGCAAAACAGATAACAGATTAATGTACCCTTCTGGTCTTGGACTTCAACATTTGGAAAATTGTGAATGAAAAACATCTATGAATCATTCGAGGTTTTTTGGTCGGAATGATATTGGAAGTCATTAATGGTCGAGTTTGCATCAAATGGTACGTTGATTTGAATGTTTTATATGGAGATAAACACCATCAAATTTTGAAATCTCACACCCTTGCATCAGATTCGAGTTCCAATTTTTATTTGGTACGAAGAATTCATTTATAGAAAAAAAATCAGCACATTCAATCAACTTCATAAACATTTGATATCGAAATCCAAGAGCACAATGGCATGTTTTTGTGAACATAAAAAGGTCAATTCATGAATGTAAGATATGATTTTTATCATGTACACGTTTTACGCTTTTGTTCAAACGTTCATCATTAGCTTTCACCTTTACGTCTCAAAGAAACATAAAATTTATTTTATTTGTCAAAAAATTGCATGACTCTATTAATTTTTTTTCATTTAAGTTCTATCAAAGATAATACACCTTCTTCACATAATACAAATTCTTTATGCAATGTATGATTTCATGAATTTCACTTCATGAAATGAAAATTTTACTTTTTGAAGCTCTTCTTCATGAAGTTAGGTGTCAGGTGTAGTAATAAAACATAGAATTGAAATGATTGGAAACTTTTAAATTACTCACACAATGTTTTGCGTGAGATAATAACCTTTTTCATTGGTTCACAAACTCAATCATGTGACACTACATTGAGGACACACTTGTGTTGATCTAGTGTACATCTTGACATCAACATTGCACATCAAGTTGCAAAAGAACCTCATAATGTTAGCACCAATCACCATGAATACATTAACTTTCAGAATGGACTTGGATCAAGATCCTTTTAAACCATTATGAGAACTTGAAAAGATTTTTTTTAGGTTTCATGGTAAAACATTACATAACACAATAACTATGTTAGAAGGGTTTACTTTCAAAATTGAAAAAAACGAAAAAATAAATAAGTGGAAGACTTAAATTTGTGGAATCCAAACAGACTACCTCGACTTTTTGCAAATAAGCCCTATTTTTTTTCAGTTAAACGACCGTAATTTTTTTACACGTGCACTTTGAAACTAAAAAAAAATTTAACTTGAAAAACCTCGTTTCCTGCATATATGCAATTCCTCTTCCCAAACACGCATGAGGGTTTTTAAATGAGTTTCAATCATCTTCATCATCAAGGGCTGTTATCCTCAAATAAGTTATCAAGAGAAGTTTTCTCCTTGAATTTTTATCAGCCTTATCTATGAATCTCAGTTTTTTAATTAAATCATTTTCATAATGTTTTACTTATTGTTTTTCAAAATTATCTTCTAGTATTTACTTCTCTTATTAGGAAGATTGTATAATGACGTTTAAATGTTAATCATCCATGACTTTTTTGTGATCTATAGGCTCTTTTTGCATTTTATGGATATTTCTTCCATATGAGGGTTTTAAAACTTCGTTCTTTTAGGTAACTTCGTATTCATGAAACGTTTTTATGCTAGTTTAGTTGACCTTTGTGATGTAGTATGTTGATTTTTATATTCATTAAAGTCCTTTCAACCTAAAATCTTGTCTTTTCATCATTTTTAAGAGAGATTTGTTTTGTTTCACCTAATGTCGGATGGCGATGAAGAGAAGATACTTCTGTCTTGAATATACTTTCGCCCATGTATGTTTTAGTTATTTTGTTCAAATCAATGGTTAGTGTCATTTTTGCATCTTTTCCATCCAATATTTATTCTTAACACTACCTCCTTCGATATTAATACGTTTTGTAGAGCTTGTAACTTTGTCAGATGTCCACTTATACCATGATTTAATTATGAGTGATTTTTCATGGGGTTTAATTGGCTGTTTCATTTTTTGTTTCACCCTCTTTTCATGCTAACATGTATTTAGTTCACTCAAGGATTGGATGCAGATGTTTACGCTGTATGAGAAGAGTAAGAAGGGGGTTCTTTTAAAGCATTATTTTTGTATGAAACTAAGAGTAGAACTTAAACTTGTGCATGAAGGTCAGTGTAAGTTTTGAATTACCTTCCAAGATTTCCTCTAAATCTTTCATAACTTAAGCCATCACCATTTTACTGAGGTTGGTTACTAGCCATTGGTAACGCTATGAGAATGACTCAATTTGTACATGGATTGAAAGAAAAGAATTGTTCAAAGTTTTGGGATTGGCACGAGGTACATTGAACATTGTGGTGTTGCATTATTACTCGTTTTATTCTGTTCATCTCTATACGTATGTGTTTTCACGGAGGGTATGTTGGTGGCTTTTTTTTATCTGAACACGTTTTCATGTTTTTTTTTTGCTATCATTCACCCTCCGTCTAGGCTGTAATGCTACCTTTTTTACCAATCATTTCCTTGGTTTGAACAAATTTCTGAGGTTGAAGCCTGTTTCAATGTTGATGAGGTTGTATGTAACTCAAGTTGCTAAACTCAAATTTTGTTGTTACACCCTCCTTCAAAGATGATTAGACATGGAATAGGTTAGAAAAATTGTCATGTATTTGGAGCCAATGCAGAATCACCTTTCTTTGGCTTACATCTTTGGAAAGCTGACTAGATTTATATAGCTATTGAAAAAATTGGCTTGACCCACCAAAACATTGCGTAGTTGCATTCATGTTCACCTAAAATACTTTTACACCATGAAAAAAATAATGTTTTTGGGCTTTGAAATTCATTTCATGTGTGAAACTTCAACTCCAAGGTGTCCATACAATATGTTTTCATTAAATTCTTTATATAATTCACGATTTTGACTCTGTTAAAAGCTCAATATTTGCTAGAAATGGATGATATGCACAAGAGGGATAGCAAGGATTGGTCACCTTATGACTTCGAGCTTGTGATCACAAATCCAATGTTTTTTTTTCATGTTTGACGAGTTTGACGGAGACTTCATTTTTTTCAGGGTTATATATTGTTATGGTGCATATGTTTGTGAATTTTGAATACCAGAAAAAGTTCCCCATTTTATTTTCAATGCTTAGGCTCTAAATCGCAAATGAACGATAAGGTATAAGGGGCCTCTCACCAAAGTGCCCCAGTTCTTTGACCTTTGACCTCGGGCACTTTGGTGAGAGGCCCCGGTAGAGGGTTGCGTACTCCCTTATGTGCCGTGTATGCCTGGTAAGATCGAAAGAACGAACTTGATCGATTTAGGGTGCGTTTGGATTCGGCAGCTCCAGAAGTCGGATCCGACTTGCATAGTCGGATCCGACTTGGGTACTCGGATTCCGACTTCCGAGGCTCGAGAGACGTGTTTGTTTTTGGCAGGATCAGTAGCGGGACGGGAGTCGGATCGGTCTATAGCGAAAGTTGGTCGAAAATACAGGTATGCATATCGGGCAAGGGAAAAAATCCCTCATTACATCCACGTCACAACTCGTGCGAGCCCTCAACGGAACAGTACCCGTGGCACCATTGGGCGCCCTCGACTCCCCAACATGGTGGATGGCTGTGGTCGCCGACGATGGTACATCCGTCACTAGCGCGACCATCTTTCATGTGTTAAAACCCTGAGTTCGCACTACACAATAACATTCCATTGAACGGGGTTTGACGCGCGAATTTCCATGTCTTAAGGTCCGTTTAGGGATTTCTTGAGCCTCGTCCGCGCTATCTCTTCACATGGAGATATGACGTGGAATGACTGTAGAGGTCCTTTTACGTGACCACGTCGGTGCCAGATGGGCTGGTAATGGATATTTTATTTCCTGACCAGAATCTCTCATTACGTGATATTATTGCGAATGATGCCAACTCGAGTCGTCGAGTCTGTCTAGGTCGGATCCGACTCGGAATCCGACTCCAACTGCGAAATCCGACCGCGGCTCCGTTTTCCGAGTCGGATCGGAAGAACTCGGACGAATCCAAACGGAACCTTAGTTCCCATTTTCCCCGTTCTCATGCTGGATGGAGTCCCACCTTTGGTTAACGACGTCAATGTCTCTGTGTGTGCCACATGGCAGAAGGTTTGCTTTCATCATTATTCACAAACCAGCACTACACCCGCACTTCCGTTTGAACGTCAGCGCAGTCCGCGGTGCCTGGTTTCTGACGTTCCCTGTCGACATCTCCGGTATTGCCAGACCTCACCGACCAAGGGCCGGCGCTGGCGGCATTGTTGGCTACCTGCAGTGGACCACCGTCGAGTGTTTCCCGCTGATGACCCAAAAGCACGTGTGTCGTCATGCCATCATGTGATCATGCGATCGACCATGGCGATCTAGCATGGCTGACCGAGGAATGGGCAGGATGAACAGATGGGCAGTGCACAGGTAAGAGCCCTCATCTGGAGAACCTCCTGAAATCCCAGTCAAGCTGGTAGCATGGATGTCTGGTTTGGTCAGCGACGCAGCCAACCGTCCCAGGTCATGGGCCGACATGGCCAGTCGATGACCAGACAGCAGTCGAAACGGTAGCGACCAGACCTTTTTTTTACGACGGTGTTACCATATACCAGCCGACTTCATGAATCAAACCCCCATATCTAGTCACCGCTCCTTAAGACCACCGTATCCAGAAGATTTTCACTTTGACCCCTGATACATCCACAGTTCGATTTGAAAAATGACGTATCCAGAACAAAAGCGCAAATAAATTATTTCCTCAATGGGTAAAAAAATAGTGTCAGAGTGATGACGTCATTCGGCCCCTTCAACAATCACAAACCCCACTTTTGAGGTGTTTTTGTTGGTTCAAGGGAGGGTTTTGAATGGGTTTTGCATGGGGATTCCAAGACACCCCACGCATTGAAAGTGAATCTGCTCCGCCCCGCCACCGAGAGACCAACCAGATGCCCTCGCAAAACGTAAATCCCTTAACACCCAATGTAATTTGGGGTTGGGTTAAAAAGTGTTTGTCGTGCAAATATAAGGCCTTCTTTGTGCCGTAACAAAAAAAAAATCCAAAATGGGCGTTTTCGCTCAACCGCGATCAACGATGACCCTGTTTCTTCAATTTTTTTTCAATGCACAAACCCCTCATTACGATGTATGGTTTTGTGTTTTGCGCAGGTGGAGCCCGCGCAAAAAAAAAAAAAACCATACATTGTCATACAAGGTTTGGGCGTCCATTTTTTTTCAAAAAAGGGTCATCGCTCCATCGCGATCTCGCAAGGGAGCAAGCGTCGCGATCTAGCGACGGTCACATGACCCTCCTCGCCATGCCTTTGTTGTGATTTGTGTTGTGCTTTGTGCCGGTCCTGTACAGTTTACTGTGACCACTCGGCCGTGTCCATACTTGTGCAGATCCCTGAGGCAGGCGGCCCTGGTGACACCGGCGCGACGACAAGCGGCGGACTACCCGTCTGGAGCTGACCGACCACTGTTCCAGAGCCCCAGATGTCACCGGGACTCCCTGCTGTGCCTTCTACGTCTTGCAGGCGCCTTTCGGCGGACTGGGCATGAGGCCCATTTGCATGTTTTTGCATTGTATACTCGCTGTCAGTCGATGGATGCATGCATGTGACTAGTCGTTGCGTGCGTTTTTTTGATTCTGCACGTCTAGGTTTAGACGGCGTAGGATTCTGACATGTGTGCGCAGAGTTACGGCCAAAACAGTGTTTTTGGGCCGGTTTTAGGACNGCATGCCCTGGGGGAGTGTGGATGTTGACCGTGTCTCTGCCCGCCCATGTGCACTACGCCTGTGAGTCATGGGGGAGTGTTGGTTGTTTGCGCTCATCGTGCTCTGTTGTGTCCTCCCGGCTTGTGTACATCGGCGTGCAGATGACTGACGGCGAGACTCGACGCCGGTGGAGTGTCGTCCGGTGGAGCCGACGCACGCTGAGGTCGTCTCGCGGTTCGCTGGAGCCTCCTCTCTCCGGCGACGTGTTCAGCTCCATCGGCAGGCCTCCTCGGCGGTCGCTGCCGGCAGTCACTACCGCTGCAGTCGCTGTCTGCATGCGTCCAGCACGTACTGTCGTGTCTGCATCGTCGTGCACTGCATTGGGTCCCAGTTGCGTGCTGCATGACCCTGTTTGGCGGCATAAACCGTCATTGGCACTATCTGGGTTTAGGCTGCCATAACTCCTCGCTACTATTTTTCTAGTAGATTCTGACCGCACGGCTGCGTTCGCAGCGTTGGTATTATGGTATGGTCCAGTTTTCAGGCAAAACGGACGACGCCCGGGTTTTGGGCTGTTGGCTGCCTGGCAGGCCTCACCGAGAAAACCTGCCAGCCTGAACTGAGCTATTTTCTGATTGGCTGATGGACTGAGTAACAAGCTCTACAGAGCTGGGGGGGGG